>VTPC01008574.1:92047-103226 GCA_011009095.1 Ignelater luminosus
TTCAGGCTGTGATTTGATTTGTGGCAATTTGTTCCTACAATTTTTTGCTTCCGATTTCAAAACGTTGTACGTATATGTAACAACATTGCAAAACTTATATTGAAATATACATTTTTGGGAAAAGCAATAATGAGATAAAAGCTGTGACACAACACACAAGCAAGATTTACAGAATTTTCTTATATCAGTTGTTTTTATTTTTCTACAGTTTGCTATCCCTTCTTGTGCATATTTTAATTAATTTAAATGACATGATGGTTTATATTTTTGAATAATGTAGTTAGTAATTGGTGTGCTTGAAAACCAAAATCGATGAAGTTTTGTTTCTTTGTATCATGAAATCAAATATACATATGTAAATATTATTATTTACTTTGTTGAATAAACGTTTGGACTAAAAATTTTAATTATAACAATAAACCTTGGAATGCTTACTATATATGTAGTTCTTCTCCCATAAATATCTCAGTAATGGTTTTAACTGTATTTTCTCGGTATAAAAATTTCCTCGGAGTTCAATCAATTGTGCAGAATATAAACATTTGGAATACAACTCACATTTTACGAATTTCCAGCTTGGTAAATAACAAGCAATAAGTGTACATAATCTTGTTATTTGATAGATATGAAATAAAAATAAAACTCTACTGTTAACCAAAACGAATTCCAAAACAAGCCTTTCCAATTATACAAAATCAACTCAACAACTTGAAACAACCTGCTCGTCTCGGTAATTAATATTTGGCTTAGCGCAGAGAACTGAAATAAAAATAAACACAACAGAATCCCATTGTTCTTCTTTACTCACGATTTATAGAGCGCAGGAGCTCACGAGGATTAGAGATGGTAGTAACTGAATATGACAATATCACGTACGGTGTAGAATGCCTAAAGGAATACAACTGTCGCATTAACCTACAACATCTGCATGGTAAAGATAAAACAAATGTTTATCATTTGGTCTCAGTGTACTTATTCTAGATTCGAGAAGTGTAAATATCTCGAGGCTTGTAAAAGATCACCGAGTGTTCAGGTTGGTTTTAATAAATGTCGCGACAAAGCGTTAAGTTTTAGTATACATTTTCCGCAGTTATTGGATGTCCCTTTTATTTGTTCCGATCCCTGTTTTATATTTACGCTTTTTAAAAGATACCTATCTTTAAATATAAACAAACAAAGTTGCAAACTGTAGATAAAAACTTAAATATAAAAACAGAATTATTGGTCTGTGTAATTAAAACTTTTATTCAAAACATGAAATTTTCTTTACATCACACAGCCAGTTAGACACAATAATTTAATAAAAAAGCACAGCAGAAGTTTTGATTAAAGAAATAAATAAAATTTCTAATTACAAGATTATATACACAATGTAAAAAAGGAAAGAACCTTCTAAATTACACGATATAAATATTACTACGCATCTTTTTGGCATGAAATTCCTTAACTCCTTCTTCGAAATAGTTATAGCGATACCAAGCTCGAACTAGAAATTCGATAAATTCCATTTTTGTTCTGATTTGTGTTTAAGATATAATGTTTGTTATCCTTTGCTATAAGCTCTTTATAGGACTAAATTTCAGGGGATTGCGCTGGCCAGTTAATTTTGTTAATTTTATTGGTGGTCGTTCAGGATTAAATTAGTTTTACACTTTCTGGAAAATAAAATTTCCTCCAAACAAGTCTTTTCTACTAGGCAACAACTTATTCTGCAGTACTTTCAAGCTGCTTTGCGACATGCATCATCCCAGATATGATATATAGTCGACTAACGCCTTGGTTAAACATGCAACCCCATACCATGACAGCAGTTGAATGCTTAATTGTAGAAGTCTACATTTTGGTAAATATTCATTTTCCGGGAAATCTTCTAATATGCGTATCTCCAACAAATATTTTACTTTAGATTAACTTTACTGGCCAATATCTCCATTATCAGCAGAAAAGTTGGAATACGATTTCATATTGGTAGCCTATCAGCAGATTTTTCAGTGACCATAAGTAACCGTTGGAATTCTTAACAGCTACAAAAAAATTAATTCTTATTGCAAGAATAATTTTTATTGGAGTATTCACACTTCTTCCTCAAACATTTTAAAATTTATTTCTTCTACTCAGTAAAAAACAGCAAAAAACTAATTAAAAGTCAATTTTGTTATACTGGATATATGTCCGACATTCCTTCAACCCTTGATGATCAACTAATAATAATATGAGAAATGCTTTGGTATGGCGTGCAAGTGGGTTACAGGAAACAATATCCTGTAAAAATTTAAAGGAGTTTTTACGAAACTCAGTAAATACTTTTTATTTGACGATAATGACATTACATTATTGTTTGTAATATGTGAAATACCTTAAACTACCCAAAACACAATTATATTTGTATCAGATAACATACTAAACATGACTCGAATAAAGCCTAAAAAATGTTTGTTTTCCAAAGTGGAGCTTTTTAATAAATATTTAATTTTCCCTAAATTCTCCTACTAGTCTAACAATGCTAATTACACCACCCCTGTATAATTTATTCATTTAGACTATTTTAAATATGGGAACGATAATAATAGATAACGAAAACTACCTTTTTATAATATTATTGTAAATTTTTAATGATTTTCCATTCCAATAAAGATAGTTATTTTTGATTATAATAAACGTATACGGTGTAATTATTATGCTTGCATTCGATATTTTACAGATGGGATACTCTGTGGTACAAAGCGTTCGGTTTGTAGAACAAATTTTGATTGCAGTTTAATTAACACTGCACTCTAACATGCTTCACGTTTTAGTGTTTGCCGTTTAATATTTTGCGCTTTAACAATTCACCTCATTAACAACAAATTAGCAGGGAGCGAGAAAGTTATATTCATGCGAACGCGCATACATGAAACTAACACGCAGCGATACGCACAACTTAATAATCCGAAAATATGCTGAATCAGATAGCTTCATACAAGAAATTACAACAATGCATTCGGTGCCGTGTTGTTCTGTTCAAAATTAATTGTCTATCGATCGTCCTACTTATTAAAGATTTCTAAATGGAAAGGGGTTAATTATGTTGCCACAAAACGAATGTCATCCATTTGCTGTTGCACTATGTCTAAATTGAAAAAATTTCGGTCGAATTATTGATTATGAGTTTACATGGAAAAATTAAATTGTTCGTGTTATTTTTATTTTAAAAATTCAAATATCATTTGTTCTTGACAGAGAATGGACAGTTCGTTGTACATCGTAGTAGAAGAAATTTCGAAGTAAGAAAAGGTTCTAGAGAACATACAGATAATTCTTTAAAATCTCCAACGACCAAAGGAAGGTCTACCATCTTCGCAACAGAAAATTCGACTGTGGTTTACGCTCAAATTGGGGGCACCGCAACCCTACCTTGTGTGGTTAGAAAATTTAGCAGTGGAGTGGTGAGTATTACTTTATTATCATTGAGAATAATACAAAATTGCCGTTATATAATTATTTGAATTTTATATTCGATTACACTGCGTGACAATTTAAAGTGATTTTCTGATAACATTAATACAAATAGCTATTTTTCAAACAATGTGCATTTATTACTCAGATGTTAAAAGGAAAGTTATTGTAACATCTACCATTTTTGTGTTTTGACTAATTAGGTTAAAATCAAAGAAAACACATAAATGAATTTTCAAAAAGCTTTTTTCTGCGACCTTGTCTAAAGTAGTGGTTTTGATATACAGCTAGTACCCAAAGATATTACTTTTGGGCACTAGTGACACTTTTTTGACCACGCGGCTGCGGCTCTTTTCGGAATATGCCTTTTCGGTCCAGATGTAATTTGGTATTTGGTTGGTGAACGCTGCCGCGTGCGGTCAAGGATGGAAAAAGATGGATGATTGGAGACTTTTTGCTTTTCGCTTATGTCTGGCCCTGGTTAGGAAAGAAAGTGTGAAGGTAGGGCGCGGCGGCGGGTCGACTCCGTTGTCGAGCCGGTCTCTAGTTCTCCGTCGGCTTCACCGTCGCCACAGGTGTAAGAGCAACTATGTCGAGCGCGCCCACCCATATTACCAGTGCACAACAATAAAAAATGCAAGATAAACACCGTGAATTTAAAGCTGAATGGGAAAAAAATTATGCTTTTATGCAAAACTCTATGGGCCTTCCAGCGTGTCTAATTTGCAATGAAAAGTTATCTAGTAACAAAAGAATCTAATCTGGAACGCCACTTTTTAACAAAATGCAACAATCAACGTCAATATTCAGCAGCTAAATGCAATCTTCAAATAATGTGACCTCAGCAAGTTTCACGGATGGAGAATACGTAACAAAGTGCGTTGTTTAAGTATGGCCAAAGATCTCTCCTCTGACTTCAAAAATAAACAAGATATTAAAAAAAAGTTAAAGACACTACTTATCCGCAAAAACTGTTCGAGACAGAACAATTAAGATGGGCAAGAATGTGACAAATCAACAGATGAATGATATGAAATCGGCATTTGTATTTTCTTTGGCATGTGACGAGTTGTGTGACGTGAAGGACATTGTACAAGTTAGTCTTCTTGGACGGTATGTTTCCGATAAATGTCTCCACGAAGAATTGCTAACACTTAAAGGACAAACTCGAGTTGAAGATATCTCTGCAGCAATTTTGGAATATGTGACTGTTAGGAAAATTAACATCAATAGATTGGTATCTACGAAGTATGGAGAACTCAGTATGACAGATAAACATAAAGGCTTTGTTACCCTCTTTAAACAAAATGTGGAACACGATGTTTTTACGTTTCATTGTATTATTCATTAAGAAGCGCTAGACATTTTCCATCGAAGTTGTAAAGATGATGGATTTAGTAGTAAAAATAGTCAATCTAATAATGGCAAAAGGACTTAATCATCGACAGTTTTGTGCTCTTTTCGAAAAAGTGAATAGTCAATATTCCGACCTTCTTTTGCAAAATAGAGTTCGTTGGTTATCCAGAGGAGCAGTTTTGAAACGTTTTGCTTCATGCTTTAAACATATTTAGACCTTTTTAAACCAAAAGGAACACGAATATCCAGAGTTAAGTGATGAAGAATAGTTACAGAAACTTTACTTTGCCGTTGATATGACATCGAATTTAAACTACCTCAATCAGAAGTTACAAGGTAGAGGTAACACTGCAAATACACTTCTAGAAATAGTCCTTTCCTTCGAACAACAACTACTGTTGCTTGCGGAAGACTTCAAGAGTGGAAATCTGTTTCATTTTGTAACTTGAAAAAAACATCTAGAAACTACAGGAAATGTCATCGATAGTAAGTTCTTTCTGGCGGCACTGCAAAAATGCACGATTCATTTATTGTTCGTTTCAAAGCTTCCAAAGATGAAAAGTCCACTTTTTCGTTCTTGACAAAACCACTTGTGCTGGACTTCAATCGAATAAATTTTTCGCCATTTCCAGTAGTTGCCAGAGTTCAGTTTGAACTACAGTTAATAGACTTAAAAAGCAATGATTTGAGGTCTTCAAGATTTACGCTTTTACAAGTGGAACTAGAGAACCTGGAAAGAGAAAAAGCCTCTTTAACCATGAATCATAAATAGATGGAACTTTCAAACTATCAAAAGGAGGACCAATTAATTTACAAAACATGGATAGCCTTTCGGATTATTATCATCAGCTCAAAATACTAGCATTTGGAATCTTGACAGTTTTTGGGTCCACTTATTGTGAGCAGACGTTTCCCAACATAAATTCCATCAAAAGCGAGCTAAGAAATCAGCTTAATAATGTAAGTCTCGAAACATGTTTAAAACTGAAGACTTCTAACTACTTACCGAATATGAAACAACTCTGCGGAAATGCAGTGTCAAAAGTCCCATTAGTTCGTTTCTTTATTTACTTGAAGTTTTGTTTTGTATTTTTATTTGCATTGTATTTGCTTTTGTATTAAATATATGTTTATCCATATTGCGTTAAAATATTGTATCTCAAACTTCCTTTTGTATTCACTGCGGCTCTTTGTAAATCTTGGGTAAAACATTTGGGATAAAATGGCTCTTTGCACCAAAAAGGTTGCCGACCCCTGGGATATACTATTTATAGTTATGGAAACGATAAAAATGACCGTAACTGTTTTGATTGATGAAACAAAATAAAAAACATTAATATTTGCATAAGCTTTTAAAAACCATGTTTTATTAGGTAATTTTGAGTCTACGGCTTGATGAGTCCTATCGCATTAAAAACCAGCAGCAATTCTCCATCATAGCTGTATGCCATTGATGCTGGTAACATTCTTCTTAATCTTCTTAATATCTCTACGAAAATATTCCTCTTGTTCATTCCGTGAAGCGAAGAATTTTGTTCTTAACTTTCACAACACCTGTATGCGAAATAGTTGCCTTTTACTAAGAGTATTAAACCTGCAAAAACTCACTGGAATAGCATTTGAATTTTGGCGGCAAAATCGGCTTAGATATTTCCATTTGAACCTAAATTTGAACAAAATTATGAATATAAAAAATAGTAAGTGATTACGGATTAAGCCAAAATAATGACAACGTTTAAAACATCTGTTATAGTATTATCTTTTTATGCACAAGAATAATATGAATCATTTGATATCGCTCAGTCCGGATGTGATGGGACAGTGGTTATTACTAGTCTTAAAAATGGGATTCTAAGGCAACTTAAGCTTTCTTTGGGACATTCTCTACCATGGTTTGTTTGATGCACACAAAAGAACTTCTATTACGTCATCTGTTGCAACAATTAAACAGAAAAACGTCTGGACCAAGGGGATATTATAGAAAAATTGAGAAATAGCTCGAAATCTGGTTTGAAATAAAAAAAAATTAAAAATCTTGTAGATACGGTAGTAAACATTTTCTGGGCATTATAAAAAAATTACGATTCTTACCAAAAGACTTAAAAGTAGTTATAGATGCAGTTCTTCAAAGGAACGGCTACTTTTGGGCATCCTGAAAATATTCTATTAGCGACTGTTGGTGGATATTAAGAAATCAATCAGAAAATTGGCTTTAAGAACAATATTAAAATGCAGACAAACGAAAACGTCAAATTTCCAAGTTCGCCAGCTTAAAGCTCACAGCTTAAACTTTAATGCTAGAAACTATATAAAATTAATTGACTAGCAGTCAACAGCAATCGCTGGATCGTTCATAACAGTATCAATTTCTGATGATGGGCTTCAGCAAATGATTTCTGATGTACCGGTTGAAATCGACATTTTACAATTCAGTTTTTTCAAATAAAATTAAATAACATTAGGAACTGACCTGATAGAATTGTCTTGTTTTTACCAAGTGGCTAAACACATGAGCAAATATATCGTGGTACCTAATATTATTAATATTATAAAACCATGTCACGCAGTGTTATCATTACTTTCTATAATTTATTAAGACAATTACTATTCTTTTTATGCTATTAGTATCTAACGTTAATTATGAAATTTATCCTTGACACATGTCGGTAACTCGCAAAACCCTTTAATTATTAGTAGAGTTCACAGGTATCATTTACGCTTGACTTCCGTGTTCGTATGCATATTTTAAATTCGTATATTCTACACAGAATGAATGGTAGTAGCTTACTGCTCCTTTCAATTATTCACGTTTCAAAAACAAATGGTTGGTATATTGAGTTTCTGTGGTAGATAA
This sequence comes from Ignelater luminosus, assembly GCA_011009095.1. NCBI lineage: Eukaryota > Metazoa > Arthropoda > Insecta > Coleoptera > Elateridae > Ignelater > Ignelater luminosus. The sequence goes on from VTPC01008574.1 coordinate 99,693, forward strand.
CTAGTAGCAACTAATGGTATCTATGATATTGTAATGGTAATAATGGGAATTCTCTAAGTAAAGTTGTCTTTTAACACCGTGGAAGTAGATCCAAACAAATCAAAGTTTTATTTTGTTAATATCAAAATAGGCAGAAGCAACTGAAATTAAGACCTTTAGAAATTCTTTCATAATAGTCAAAGTCTATAAAAAAAATTGAAAACCTTCAAATAATTACTGAAAACTGGCGCTGCTTTGCATTGAGATGAATTTATTGTTTGATTATTATTTCAACCGTAAACTAGCCATAATTAAATTTACAATCTAAATTTATAGTCTAACAATTAATTCTATCATACAACGTACGACACATTGCACTAAAAAGCTTTCACCGATAACAAAATTTGAAACCAGGATATGAATTCGATTGATATTCAACCTATGAAGCAAAACTTGATTAAATACACAAAAAATCAAATCAAAATCAGTTTAATTACTTTTACGTTTTTTAATACAAAGAAAGAAAGTTTGTTTGCCTATTTGTTAAAAGAGTTGCATTCTGTAAAATTAAATTATTGTTGAATGACTAGAATTATACCAATTGAGAAGAAATCAGATTCTAAAACAATGGTTAACGACTAAAGCAAACTGAGAAGGATTCTAGAAATCATCTATTGTTGTAACCAGAGGCTTACATAATGTTACTATAAATGGTCCGAGTGTTATCAAGACCGCTAGTTATACCGCAATCTTCATGTAGCGAGATAATCTGTAAGCCAGGCAACGCAATGCGTTGGTGGACAGAGAAAATAAAAAATAATATTGCCGATAAAAATCCTGCTTTATGTATATGCAAACAATTACTCACGATTGACACTCTGATATCTTTCAAACTTAAAGCAAAATGTAAAAAAAGTATCTTACAAGCTAATAGACCATCGTGGAAAGAATACGTATCCTCGATATTATTTAATATATCAGGTACAATGGTGTGGAATAAACTCAAATATAAATTGTTGATATCAGACCATTAGTATCTATATCGATGACGGAACACTAAAATATGTACTTAATTGCAGCTAACATTAAAATAGCTAATGTAATAGGTAATATTTCGCAGACATGTCTCAGAAAAGACGTGCAGATACTAGTTTTTTACATCCCGAAGCATCTGTCCCACTCTAAAAGTGCATCACCATTCCCTGACAGTATAAATGGTAACTTCATTAAATATCACCTACAAGAGTTTAAAATATGGCAAAAGCTTTGGTTATTCCAATCCCTAAAAATGTAAGCTGTACAGAATCAACACATTGCAGGCCAATTTCCCTAACAAGAATTTGCAAGTTGTTAGAATCAATGGTCAACCGTAGACTAACTTGATAGTAGAAACTTCTGAGCTTATAAACAAATATCAATTTGGATCCAGGAAAAGATACTCTACTACGAATGCCATAGTTAACCACAATGTCTTAGTGAAGAATATGCATGACTCTGCCATCTTTGTACCCAGCAAGCAAAGGTGAGACAAAACACGTAACAGAAACGTGAATTTTAGGTGATTTTTCGTCAGTTACGTCAGATTACCAATATGGAACGTGTTATTAACGTCATATCTAAGACGTTTTTAAAACGTTATTTTCATAACGTCGTGTAATAGCCCTTTTATAGTTTTGGAAAAAGTATTAATTTCTTTCTTTGCGTAATTTGGAATGAGCAAATGAAAATTCAGTAGCTAGATATTTTAATAATTAAGTATATGAAGCATACTCTTGAATACATAAATAAATCGGATTTGTGCAGAGTTTTATTTTTTGCAAATATGTATAGTAATAATAATAAAAGAAAAAAGACAGTTTGAATTTTAAAAACCTATAAGGCGTTATTCGGAAGTATTCGGTTGATCTCGTTGACCGCAACACACATGTCACGCTCACGCGTATACTCTGTGTCCGGTATTCGTCATTCAGCGGTTTCAGCAGGCATTCAGCAGTGTTTGTGGTTTCTTTTTTATTATGTACAGCAGTCTACAGAATATATAGTTTTGGAAAGCGAACGTAAATTTAGTAGTATACAAAAGTGAGTATATTTTTAATAATATTTGCGATTTTTTAAAATTTAAAGAAAACGAGTGTTTATTGTGAGGTAGGATGGGTGTTGAACACGCCTAGTAAAATGTTTCATCATTTCGTTATTACTCTTATCTGTTTCGTTTTCAAAAGTGGTTCAAAAACTGTTCAAGTTTTTTTTGAAGTTTGTTTACTTACAATGTTGTATTTCAGCAAAAACATGTTTGTAGAAGTCGAGTTGCAGTTGCATTAGTGAATACAACGTGGTTAACGCCAAGAAAAAAGAAGGTTTCAAAACACAATTTAAATTATTTTGTAACTTTTTTCTCAACTATTTTTTTTAGTTATTAATAAAATATATGAAGCAAATACAGTCGTTTTATTTAAATGTATTTTTATTTATAAAGATAACGTCACACTAACGTATATACGACGTGTCTATTAGGTCATTTTTAAACGTAAAAGTAACGTTGAAGAATGACGTTCTGTGGCTGTGACATTTTACCATTAATGCTACGTGTTTATCACGTCAATACCGGACGTAACTTACGTAAAATTACACTTATAATTGACGTCGTTATGACGGCATCTTGTTTGCTGGGTAGACATTAAAACACCTTTCATACAGTAAAGCACTGAAACATAGTTTTTCAGTTAGATCAGTGATGTCTTATCAAAGATTGCCACTATAATACAGGGCACTCTACGTGACTCTATAAACCTTTACAATCACGAACGTACATTACTCCCTATATCCAAATATTTAGGTTTTCCAATTTGCTACCGGACATACAGCACAGTTTACAGGTAGCTTTGAATAACTTAAACTCTGTTAGGAGCAAGAAATTTTCAAGTGTCTACCCAAAAAATCACCTCAATACAATCTTCCAGAAAATGCTCCATCTTTTATGTATTGAAGTATTGAAATAACCTAGAATTGGGATCCGACAGAGAGACTTGTACTTGTATAAGTCTTTAGCCTTACTTTGCATTGATTAATTAATTAATAGAAAACAGCCACTAAAGTAGCCATTTGTGCATTTGTGGTGAGTTTATATGGCAAATGAGAAGAAATAAAATATTAGTTTATTTATTCACAGAAGTTTTTAAACACTTTTACATATTAATTACGATATATTTTGTAGTAACTCATTTCTGAAAGTTAAGAAAAGAAAACCAAAACTTTTGTGGTTCGTTCTAAGGATGTTGCATTAAAACTTGATATCTCAGTAGAATAACTGTACCACACTTGCGAATTATTCAACCTACGCTCTCCTTAGACAGTGTTACATTGCTAGTACCTAATGAAAAGGTCAGTCTTCAGGCTATCAAGCAGATATTTTTATTTTCTCAGTCATCACACTTGGGGGTATGGGGTAATACACACCATCAGCTGAAGAACATAAAACCCACTGCCCAACAATGGTCCTATCTTAATAAACAAGTTTTTCATACAAGCTTAACCAAGATTTGCTTGTTAAAAAAA
>VTPC01008575.1:0-27678 GCA_011009095.1 Ignelater luminosus
AAAAACGGTTATTGGTAATCAGTTAACCAAACAAAAGTTAAACTATTTTAAATAAATTATACTACCTACGTACCATCCTGATTTAATCATTTAACTGGACATTCTCTAAAGCCAATTTCCTCTCTGGCATTTAAATTAAATTTGAAATTACAGTTTTATATGAATAACCATAATTATAAATTTTCACGGCATTGTTTACCTTTTTGAAGAACATCAACCATTTTAGTTCACAGCTTCTGATATGATAACATATGTACAATAAAATGAATTCCTTTTGTAAATACGAGAGCTGTCGTGTAAGTTTATGCCTACATACCATATTAATCCAACCAGCAATTAAATTAAATTTGATTAAATTTATCATAAAGTTGCATTCTGTTATTTTTGATATATGTATTTTCTCTTATCCCAATCCCATTTCCAACAACTGCTTCTCTTCTAAACGTGATTGTTGGTAGCGCCCTCCTAACTTGCTTACACGTAAGTATATTACCAGCTAAAAAAATCCAACCCTGACCCACCTCTGACTGGAGAGTTCCCGTGCCCCGTGACAATCAACATAACATCTTAGACTATACGTCACAAACCCTTCAATCATATGACATGCATATGCCAGGGAAAACCTGTGAAGATTCTCAAGTTTAAAAAATCGCTTCAAAGACTATATTTGAATAAATATTAAATATTCCCAAAGTAGAAACTGTAGAAAGAATTGTTCTAACTTTTAATGGGTTATATAAGTACAATAAATACAAAGTGTTCATAAATGTTTCTGGGTCTAATTGGCTATGGAATCTAATTTTGATGTGCCGCTTTATTGATTTATTTCAAAAACTAATATGTATTTGTTTTCTGTCATTTGTTAATTGCAAATGTCATTGTCCTGAATTTGGCAATTTAAGTCGTATTGTGCTAAAATTTGTTGTATTGTTCCACATTTTCTCTTTCTAATTGCGTTTATTGTACAAATAAGTCTTGGCAAATGCAGCGGCAAGCATTTGGACCGGAAGTTTGCGGAAATAGATGGTGGTAGCGCAGCAGTGGAAATGGGAGAATTCGTCAGGAATTTAGAGGCTGAAGCTGGGGATGCAGGATACGACCGCAAGGACGACACCGGCTCTGGCCCGTGGTGCTTTCTTGCGATATATTTGGTACACTGGATGGGAGAATGAGTGACGGGTGGAAAGTTTGGTTTCGGTGAAAGAAAGGATGTAGATGTCGTCGAATTGAATGAGGTTCTGGATTAATGGTACCTGTACCTAGTCGTACGTCCATGATTGCGTCGAAGAAGAGGTAGGGTGGGGAGGGTTAGCTTGTGGTTTAGCGGAAAAAGGAGAGGTGGAGGAGGTTGCCTGCATAGCTGGTGTGGACTTTGAGGCCAAAAAATTGGTGGATGGTAGAAAATAGAATTTGCTGGATTTGGTCGCGTTCATTAAGGAATATGTTTAGGAAGGCTAGGAAGTTACGGACACGAGAATCCAAAGCAGGTTCTTTAGCTGGGCGAAGTAAGGCTGTGGCTTCGGAGCAGTTGGACGGTCAGAGCACTTCAAGGAGAAGGCTACGTGATCGTCGCCGCAGTTCCCGCACTTGGGACTAAACAGTAGCGGATTTGCAGGAGGCAGTAGGGTGTGCGGCACCGCACACTTCGTATGTTGGGTTGTAAGTTGGGAACGTGGGAAGGCTCCGTTGAGTATTTATGGTGGAACATACGAAGTCCCTGACCAAGGAGCGCGTCCAACGAGTTCTTACAGGTAGTTGCCACCCGCAGAAGAGTCGACTCACGGTCCCGGGAGACGATGCGCCATACCCTTTCGAACTTTATTCCTTGGGCATTGAAGGCATCAGAGACGTCATCTATGGTAACGTCGAGTTCGACACCACGGATGACACACAAAAAGGATGGAACCTTGGAAGGGCGGGCTAGATTGTTTGGGGTGTCCGGAGAAGAATACACGCGGACGGATACTCCTACAAGGCATCCCAGGGTTGCGAGCTTCTCCCGTAGGTCGTCTTGTCGGCTTAAAACATGCACCGACACATTGCGGAAACGTTTGTGGGCTTAAAGCCAGGAATTCTCCTCAGGATGATGTTACAGGCCTTGGAAGTGCAGTTGGCCTTTAGGATGCCGGAAACGAGAAACATGTGTGGTTTAGTGGTAGTTGACTGGGTATCGCTGTGCGGCGCTTCTTGCTCGTTGAGGTCCAGACGAGACTTGGAGGGGAGATAAGAAGTGGATGCGGTCTTGCAGGGGGGTGGTTACGATGGACTATCTCTTGGGTAGGGCGTGGGTTGAAGGAAGTGGTGTTGACTTGCTAGCGGATGTGGTTGGTACAAATGCGAAGTTATGAATAAAAAGTAATTCGGGAAGGCTGCCGTCTTGATGCCCAGGAGAGGATCTTGGGCTGGTTCTAGTTGTTCTGGGAGAGGATCTCGTTGAGTGGGTTGGGGAAGAAGTGGTTCTGGCTGTGGGAGGAGGGTGTGGTGCATGGTGGTTAGTTTGGGGAGAAATGGTGAATAGGAAATGATTTGTAGTAGGGTTAAAAAGTTCTAAGTAATCACGTACCGCTCGCAGAACTAGCTGCATGCACCGCTGAGAGACCTGCTGCTCGTACTGCTGAGAGAATTCGTAAAGAGGTGGAGCCTGAAAAGAGAAATACGTTAAATGCGCTTTTTACACTAGCAACGCTTAATGCGGAGAATGTTTGCCCGCTTCATGCATGAAAGTACTAAAACGCCATCTAGTGGCAACGCCAAGTATGAAGAACAAACGGCTCGACATGGTGTTCTTATTCAAATATTAAATATTCTCAAAGTAGGAAATATAGAAAAAATTGTTCTAACTTTTAGTGGAGTTTATAGGTATATTAAATGAAAAGGCAAAAATTCTATTGTTTTCCCACAAATAAAGTTCAAACAAATCATGCAAGCATTGTCCATCATACGTCTGGAGGTTCATACAATAGTTTTAACTTTTGCTTGCGGAAATTTTTCGTTGGCTTAATTAGAAAGTTGTATGTTATGTACCGGTGAATCAGAGATGTGAGTTGGAATCTAGACAAGATCTAAAGTTTTGTGTATTATCTTTTTAGTTGTTGTGCTTTTTCTTATGTTTAATCTTGGATTAAACAGATTATTTTCCATTTAAAAACATGATTCCAAGTTCATAAAATTAAATCAAATCTAATATTTCAACAAAAATTATTTTCAATAACGAAACTTTCTAGGTCATTTACAACATACTAAAAGAAGTGCGTCACATTTCATTGTACAGGAATTTACCAGTCAGCACTTCTACAATCAAAGTGTAGTACTCTTTATTTTTCTCAATGATCTTGGACTGCTTGTTTAACATCTACACTATTGGTGAATTTTTATAAACGTTAATGCAGCTGGGATTGGCTTTCCTCTTATTTTTACAGTCCGGAACCATTTTTTTCTATTGCCGACAAAAAATAGCTGGCGTTAAATCTGTTTTAATGTGCACGCTCATTTTAAATTTGTCTATTTTTTGAGAATTTTAGTGACTCTGAGTGATTTTATAGTTTTGTGTAGTGGTGCATTGCTAAGTGTGACGGTGCTCCTTCCACTCTATTTTACCCCACTGTTTATTAGGTTCCGACTTTTGGGATGAGTGAAGTAACTTTTGTTTTTGTTTGGCTTTTTTATCATCGAGAAGGCAGGTCTTTATAGCTTCCTTACTCCTAAGTTGCTAATTTGTTGTTTCATCCGGATGCCGTTTTTTTTTTGATTACCTTGACCACAGCGTGATCTTTCATTATTTTAACTGGTATACCAGCTCATGATGTTCGCTTCGTGCTTACCTATTCCGACCTAGAGTTTCTATCTAGTGCATCATTTGCCCATGGAGGACTTCGCCTTCATCTTAACTAATTATTTGTCTGTTAAATAATTTTTTTACACATATAAAATGCTTGTGACATTTAACTTCATTTGGATTGAGATTCTTCATATTCAGTTAAAATTTCAGGGTGCTTAGTTCTGATCCTTTTATTTAAATTGTCATTTAATTATTATCTCATAAATTTTTTTTGATTGTTAATTTTATAGTTTTTTTAAATATTATGTTTAACAACAAATAATTAAGAATGACGTCATTTTGATTGTGTTTTTCTTATAGGTAATGGTTACGCCTACGGAATTCCAATCTGCAACTGTCCGGATTTATTTGGTAAGTCATATTTCTTTTTGTTATCGTCCTTAACCTTGTTTGGATTCTTTCTTGCTATAATGTTAGAACTCTTTGAATTTAATTATCACTGTTGTGGTCTCACTTTAGTACGATTTACTTGAAAATATTTGTTTTCTAAATTATCTTGTTTTTTCAAAATTTTTTTAAAATGAGATAAGTCGATTATTATTATTATTATTATTAAATTTCTTCATCCTTTCAAATACTTTTTAATTTAATCTTCTGCAACCTTAATTTATTATATTTGCTTGTTTACATTTATTTTTAAAAACACTTAGCGTGTATTTTTACTGCTTACATTTTGCTTTTTATACAGCGTGTTCAGTTTTTTTCTGTTGTTACTATACATTATTTCTTATGTATATAATATTATGCATTATTTGATTTTTTACCGATGCTTTGATTGAATTTATTTACTTGGTTGTATTTTATTGTATCTTTTTTGTATTGGCGTCCTTTATTATTTATTCTTTTGAATGTTAAATAGTATACTTACGTATACAAGGGTATTTATTCGAACTTTTCTTGTAGAGAATTATATGTCGTACAAAATTGTCTGTATTCGATTTTGTCGTATCTGGCTTGGTTTTTGAGATGTCTGTCCATGAAATTCAAAACCCGCGTTCTTGTTTTCTAGTTTCTCCTATAGTTAAGTTTCTATAAACAGCCGAAGGGACAACATGAATCCATTGTAAAATTCATCTCGAATTCACTTCATCATCAAATATATTATCTGACTGATCTGGCTTTTAATTATTTTCTAAGATTTTCAATTTAAATAAAAATATATTTGTCATATAAACTATAATTTATTAAATAATATTCTTAGTTATTGAACAGATTATAGAGTCTTGAAAATGGTAACAATTTGTTAATGACGATGATTATATTTGTTTTTCAACAAATTTAATACTTTTATCATTATCATTTAATCGTTTCCTGTTCGATCAGCAAAGTTATTTTTATTATTATTGCTAATGGATAATAATATGAACAGCACTGTACTAACGTTCGTCGTCAAAAGTGTTTGCGAGGCTGACCTTCTAAACTACGATTTAGTTTTTTATGATATTGTTGTGATAGGAACTCAAGAGCCTTTAAAAAATGCTAAAGAGCTATTTAATGTTTGTTTTCTTTGGATTATTTGTGAGAAATCAGTTTTGTAATGCAGAAAATAAAGAGGAATTAAATTTTAACGTAAGTTTTCTATACACACATATATATTTTGAAACTGAAAAAATTAACTGAATGTTGTGCTTCAGTTCCTTCAACACGATTACAATATTAAAGTAGAAAGAATGGAAGTTGATCATTACAATAAAAACTTCGTGAAGTACTATGCAGTCAAAACATTTAAATACAATAGGACTTGTACCGCCTTTAATGTAACGTTCACTTTCTTAATAGATGATATAAAAACGATGGAGGTAAGAAATGTTTTTGTACTGACTGTTTAACATTTAATTTATCAAATAAATATATTTATTCAGATAATAGTTCAGGGTTATAAATTTGCCAGTAACGAGTATCGATTATTTCCGATCAGATTTGAATTTAACTTTTGTGATGGAATTAAGAAAAATATGTTTGGCATGGGAGGCTTTCAGAACTGTGGAAACTTTACTGAATGCATTTTTCAAAAGGTGACGGTAAACGTACATACATATATTAAAAGTACTAAATATTGTTTTAAAACAGGGAAAAACATACCGCTTCTGCAATTGGACAATAGATGAATCAAAATTTCCCCCTTTAGTACCAACTGGAAGATATATGTTTGAATTACAACATCTTTATTTATCTCAGGAAATGGTAGTCATTCGCGTCTATGGAGAAGTAGTACGCCCATTTGTCTAAATTAAAATTTATAAACAACTAATTTACGTTCATGCAATGTCAAAACTTAGTAAGTCATTTTGCCAAACTCTTGCGTAAGAATTGATACCAAGACTCTTTCTACATTTAAAATAATAATGAAGAGTAACTGGAATTGCAAAGAGCAGAAAGTTACTGTTTAAAAGCAAATGGAATTATTTAACGTTTAATTGTAAAAAAAATGAATTCTCAATATTTAACCCTTATCCCGTCAAGGTGGGTTCAATGGATCCGGCGCCCATTTTACTTTTTCATATTTTCTAAAATATTCATCTTAGGGTAATGAGCGCTTATGACTTAAGAATACCCTTAAGTGGAGTGTTATCAGTTAGTCAAATATTTTAATTTACATTTAGTAGATAAAAAAATCTTTAAAGTTGATTATTATATAACCGGGCAAGGTGGGTTCATTGGAGCCCCCTTACATTTCTCTTAATACTAAACAATTCTCTGTAAATTATGTTTATCTTTTGTTGTTGTAAGTTTCAAATGACAATATTAGTGGTAATTATGGTGGTTTATGGTTTTATGAATATTGTAGAATACAAAATTATGAAATCGACTGAACTGATATTTTTTAGATGTCAATGTACTGAAATACAAAAATAAACTGACCCCTTATAAAAATTGCAAATGCTGAAAGTTTTAAAAATAATTTTGAAAAGGTCTTTTGTATGTCTGGTAGTATCAAATAAAAATGCAAAGGGTAATTGATACTTTTTATTGTGCCTCTGCTGCCCTTTTAAGGTAAATTACATTGCATTCTTGGGTCAAAAAATTTATAATGTTATGTCGAATAAAAGAAGACATGAATTTAGCAAAAATCACGTAGAAGCTATAAAATATAGGACTTCAAAATTACACGGAAACGAAAAATACCCAATACAAAAATAGGGTTTTTTGAGTTTCTGATACCTTCTAGGTAAATTAGGTTATACGATTTTGCAGAATTATTTCGAACCAGGGAAGACATTTAACTTCTAGTCATCTTAAATAATAACTGTTTTTATCTTATTTAATTAATCGTGTATGCAATACTAACAAAAAGACCACACAAACTTTATAATGCAAAGGCGGATCCACTGGACCCACCTTGCCCGGTAACGTAACTAAAGTACGTTGCCCGTTGTCTATTAAACTTACGTACTTTAATATCTAAAAATGGAATTACTAGATTCTGATATTGCATTTGATGCTTGCATCATAAATTTATTTTTATTTCTATATATGTTGAATTGTATAAACCAATAGAAACTTCCTGACAAGTGAGTTTCTACTATATGCACCCAGAGTTAAAACACCGTAACTCTAGCTTATTAAGTTTTAACATTATTACACTGGAATAGAAAAGGTTTACAAAAGCAGTTTTGATATGAATACAAAGATGTATATATATTCTAACTTTCAACTGATAATTATAAAACAATGAGCAAAATGAGCAGATTTAATGAATTTCCTTTTCTCTGTTCCAACGCTAGTTTTTATTTTGTCTTTAAAGATTATAAGAATGGCGTGGGGCTGTTAATAGTTTATTGTTAGACTATTTATACTAAACCTTAAAAATGAGCTATTATGTAAAATTAAAAATAAATATATTGCAATGTCTCTTAATGACTTGTTTCCACCGTTAACTATAAGACATATAGAGAACGTTACACATACATGGTAGGCTTTTCACCAAAGCTGTGACGCCTTCCAATGCTATTTATATAATATCTATTATCAACTAACAAAAATTATCACTCTCTTTTTATGCATTCTTAAGAATATTCAGTAACTGATTAACCAATATTAAATAAGAAGGTTGACAAACTAGTAATAGTTACAAGCACCTAAAACTTAGAACTTTGCGATTGACTATTAGTGTTTCAACAGTAGTATTAAATCAGAGTTTTCTTCCTCCAAGATGACTTTATTGTAATCTTAACAGTACTGTAAAGTCGAGTTACTTTGTCCCTTGAGGTGTTACTTTAACCCACCTCGGATAAAACGTTTGTAACGGTTCCTACTTTCTAAATGAAAATCACTACAGAAAACTATGAATACTTACTGTTAGATGGCATTGAGAAGTAACTTTTTAATCTCCCTGTTTGACATGGAGTCACTGGGTATGTAGTTGCCAAATGAATCCAACCTGTTGCTGTAGTGATGATGGTTTTTCCCTTTAGAACTTTTGTGGACACGGCTATTAATTGGCGAGTGAAAAATAAGATTAGTCTTTATTTAGTTAATCAACAGTGCCAGAAAGGCAATCCTAGTATTTATCTTTTAATAAATTAAATTTGTAATATTCATTACACTTTCTTAAGCAAACAAGGTCAAAACCAACCCGAAAAGTGGGCTAATGTAACCCGACCTATCGATTGCGATGTTTTTTCCAGACCGTTTAATAGAATGCCTAGTGTATATAAGAGGAAATCTAGTAGTCTAAGTTACAAAGACTATACAGATGAAAAACTCGAAGAATGTTTGGAGGCTATTAGATCTGGTCGGTTGAGTCAAAGAAAGGCAGAGGCTGAATTTAAAGTTTCTAGAGCTACAATTGAGAACAAATTGAAGAATAGTTTTCTTAAGAAACCTAGACATCCCACAATTCTCACAAATAATGAGGAAAAAGCTTGTGCTAGTCATATTGTATTGAAGAAGAACTTTCGTTGTATTGTAAAAACGTACTAGTGAGATTGTTTTTGAAGAGGCCCCAACATTTAACTGTACGATTTGCGGCAAATATAAAAAATGTTTGAGCTGGTGTAAACGAAAGAACATTCATCGAGTACATCAACAATTTAAGTCGATTAGTTGAAGACGTACCCCCAGAACGTATATACAATTATGATGAGTCAAACTTATGTGCCGACCTGGGCAGAAAACGTATAATTTGATGACGGGGTGTAAATATTTAGAAAGGATTTTAAACTCAACAAAATCATGTACTTCCGTCATGTTCTGTGGAAATGCCGCAGGGACAATAATATCACCATATATAATATATAAAGCTGAACATCTGTGGTCAACACAACAAGGAGCAAGGTACAACCGTGCCAGACATAGAGCAACATTCAAAAAATGGTTCGGGTCTCATCTTTTTCCAATATTAAAGCGGCAACCCGACAAAAAAGTTGTTATTGGAGGTAACCTAACTTCTCACATTAGCCTTAATGTTTTACAACTTTGTTAAAAAAACAAAGTTTGTATGTCTACCACCGAATTCGACTCACATTACGCAGTCACTATATATAGCTTATTTCAATCTTCTGAAAATTAAATTAAAGCAAACATTAACATCATGGAAGGAGTCATCAAGGGGCAAAAACCAAACAGATTTGACCAAAGGCAGTTCCCAGCATTATTTAAAAAGGCATTTGATGAGTTACAACCGACTGCAAATCGAATATGATATCTGGTTTCAGAAAAGCTGATATTGTTCCAATTAATGTGGAAGAACTTTTAAATTCTTTACCTCATCAAAATCGGGAGGTATATTTAAATGTGATTGGGGACGTTTTCAAAAACTTGAGTTAGATGCTTACTCCAAAAACCAACAGCCGAAAAAAGATAAACGTTGCAGCAGACCAAAGTATTTGCCCTGATGATATTGAAGAGGCCAACATATTTTACGTATCCGAAACAGAGCAGCAGCCAGTACTTAAAACAGGACGTTCCAAGCGCTTTGCATCGCCGGAATCATCATTAGAAGAAGATGACAATTACAGCACTGCAATCTCATTGGAAAGCAACGAATCATTTGGTAGTTTATAGAATGAAGAACGCAAAAATATTATGCCAGGGATACCGTCAGTGGAAGGTATTTCTCTCAAAAGATCACCTAAAGAAGATATTTCGCCAAGTAACTTGAGCGTAAGCTCTTGACCATCTGCATGCGCTTTTTTAGAAAATTCAGGTGGTGTTTGAAGGAACTGTCTTAAATCAAGCAATTACGTCACTGTCATATGGCAAGAAAAACAATATCCTGGTGTTATCATTTCCATTAGCGATGGTGGAGCTGTATGCACAAAGGAAAGAAGGAGTGGATATGGCCCAAACAAAAGGACAGACTTGTTTATGTGCTTTCAAATATTATTAAAATAATTAATCAGCGTTTTCAGTGTTTCTGAATTAGATAATATTAATAAATAAACAAACCTCTCTACACATTCCTTCTTATTTTATTGTCATTATCTATTATAATCCCGATAAAACGTGATAAATTTGCAAACTTTCCATACCTTTATTACCTGGCACTACTTTATCCCAGTCTACATTTACTATGCTTAAGATAGAGGAAGCTTTAGGTGGGACAAAGTAAACCAAAGTGGTGGATAACTTTAGCCCACCAACAAATTTAATTTTAGCTAAAGTGTCCAGAAGTTGAGAGGAACCACCGTTTTAGCTAAACAAGGCGCAGAAAATAAATTTTTTCTTCTTTGTCATGTAGTTTACTATAGAAAAGTTTAGAAAACATTTTTTAGTAGAGTAAAGCATTAAAAGAAGGTAAAGCACCAAGAAACAGGAATAATTATAACATTACACAAAAAAAGGAGACAGTAGGGATTGCAATAATTACCGTGGAATAACATTAATCAGAGTTCCAGCAAGAATATTAGACAAAAAAATAAGAAGAAGCACAATGTGGATGCAGGAAACAAAGAGGAACGCAAGACTTAATTTATACAATAAGACAAATGGGAGAGAGAACAATAAGGAGCAATAAAGATTTACACTTGTGCTACATCGACCTGGAAAAAGCATTTGATAAAGAGAGAAGAAATGTGAAGGAGTCTAAATAAAAAAAGAGTACATTAAGCACTTGTGAGAGCAGTTAGAAGCTTATATGAAGAAAGCAATGGCCTAGTAAGAGTAACATATAATACTTCAGAGATATTTCAAACAAAAGATGGAGTCATGTAGGGATGCAACCTTAGCCCACTTCTATTTAGTTTGGTGTTAGACGATGTGATGAAAAAATGTAAACAGGGACTAATTAGTTACTATGTAGGCTACAGAAAACTGCAATCAATAGAAATAAACGAGATGGCATTTGCAGACGATATGGTACTAATAGCGGCCACAGAACAAGCCCTTCAAAATAACTTGGATATTTACATTGCACAGTTGTAAAGAAAGGAATGAAGCTAAATGTCAATAAAACAAAAACAATGATAATAGCAACAGAACAAAAAGAACACCAAATATACGACAAAGGAACAAAGTTGGAACAGGTCGATAGGTATAAATACCTGAGGACCACAACAAATCAAGAAAATAAAATAGATGAAGAGATCATCGAAGGAACAGAGGCAGCAGGCAGGCTCTTTAAAACGATAAAATCACCTTTCTTGCCCAAGAAAGAAGTCCCAGAAAGAATTAAAACGAAAGTATATAACAGAGTAGCCATACCGTTAATAACATATGGAGCAGAAAGCTGGGCATTAAATAATAAAACACGAAGCAAAATAAATGCAACAGACATGAGGTTGCTAAGACAGATAGCAAACAAGAGGAGAATAGACAAAATCAGAAATAAAACCGTTAGATAACAACTAAACATTAAACCAATAACAGACATAACAGAAGAGAATTCAGAATCAAAGATGACAGGATTGCAAAAAAAGTTTATGAAGCCAAAATACCCGAACGGAAGGACAGAGGAAGACCAAGGCAGACACTGGAAGAACAACTTAATAAGCTGTTAAAGAAGAGGGGGCTCAAATGGGAGGAGATGAGACAAAAGACGGCAGGTAGGAAGAAGTCGGAGAAAATGTGTAAAAAAAAGGGAAAACTCATTAAAATCAACTACAGTAAGCCTTACGCCTGACGGAAAATAGGCGCAACGTTTGAGTAAGTAAAAGGTAATTAAAGTAACTCGACTTTACAGTACAAAATAAAATACATACAAAGATGTGCGTTATCTTTATTAGATGCTGATGTTAATATGCTTTAAGAGAAATACAAGCTGCAGCTTTAATCGAAAAACGTATTGATAACATTTAGGTAAAAATAAAACTAAAAAACTAAAAATAAATAAATACTCTCCTGGCTGAAAATGCAATCTGCGTTACCATAATGAATGGTGTAGTATCGGGGGTATTGGAACCGCCCGTTTCAGGTCTCCTCTACCAGCTGTCGATACGTTTTGCCAACTGTGATATATTAACATTGAACTGTCCACCCTGAAGATTAAGTGCGAATATTTCTGCATTCAAAGGGACTGAGAGAAAGATTTAGCATGTTCGGTGTTCTTGTAAAATATGTATACTTAAAACTATTTTTAACCACCCATCTTCATCGGTTTACACGGAATTCTGTAAAATTACAGCTTCCGGATTTTCAAGAGAATTACTTTCAGGTATTTGCTTTCCAAATACCTTTTGTATAAATACTTTACAAATTTAATTAAATTACAGTCTCTGTTTAAAAAACAGCGTGTAACTTAATTCCTGACCTTTTACTGTGTAGCTAATCTCAATTCTCTAATACTATTTTCCTGCCCCCCCCCACACACAGACCCACACACACACATACACACACACACAAAAGCTCTTTCTGACAAATTCGACCTTTTAAAGTAACGAACCGTTTCGTTCATGTCTACAGCATGAGCTTTCTAAATATCGGAAAATGTTATTTTTTTTTATTTTCTCTATAAGAGAAATCTGTAGTTTCTATTGACGTTAATGTAATAAATAAAACAAAAAGAATCTGGAAAAGAAAAGTCTATAGTGAAAATCTTACTTTTTTTTTCTTTATTCACGATATTTTGAAATGTCAAAGCTAAATGTTACCATGTTGCTCGGTAGTTATTCTTTCACTTATCCCAGCTAGTTCATATTAAAAACTGTAACCGTTTGGTCTAGACAGAAAAGCATCAATGAGATTAAAAATAATAGAAGGCTAGTGATATTTAGCAAAAACACTCTAACGGATATCCATCACCATCGCTACGTAACAATAACAAAAACAAATAGCTGCTTTAATCTACTTGTTTTAAATACTGCAAACCAATATTAAGCATTAAGCATAAAGAATTACAGACTAATTCCCATAAAAGGAGTAGATCATTTCAAGAAGATTGAAAAAGTTCAGAAATTAACGATTTACAAACTTAGGTTAGACATTTTCTTTAATAATGCAACTAAAAATATAATTGCAAAAAAATTCTGTATAGTTAGTCTGCTTTAGTAGATAAAATTAATTAATTCACAGAAAATTGTGCAACATAATGGAAGAAAAAATTTAATAATGTGACCTATGTTGGCGTTTAAAACAAAGTAGGAAAAGTTAATTGATCTACATGGTCTACAGTGGTTGAGTGCTGTAAATACCAGCGCTCAGCTGCGAAATTGGGCGGCATCGACAAAGTTAATTGTGGCCCAATCTCATTTACGAGGACCAGCCAGGGATTGATTCATGATTTTCTCAGAAGGAATTCAGTCATGGGAGTTTTCTGAAAACAAGTTTAAAGAAACTTTTATAGTATGTACAAGCAGAGCTGATCTTTGGGACTTGATGAAAGCTAGATAACAAAAACCAAATGAATCAATTACCAGTTACTTTATGGAGAAGAAAAAGTTGTGCAAGCAGTTGGAACCAAGTACATAGGTGTATACCTATGAAATGAGACTTTTTTTTTCAATTTTAAACGTTTATTAACAAAAAATGGTTACAAATTTAATCTTCAAAATAATAGCCATCGCTAGCGACACATTTTACCCATCTCTCAGGCAATTTGTGAATGCCGCGCCAAAAGAATTGGCCGTCTTTGGCCGCAAACCAATCATCGAGCCATTTTTTGGCTTCTTCGTGAGAATTGAAGCGCTGCTCGGAAAGTGCGTGGCGCATCGATGCAAACAAATGATAATCGGAAGGCGCCAAGTCTGGTGAGTAAGCCGCATGCACCAGCGGTTCCCAATCGTACGTCTCCACCAATTCCCGGATCGCTCTTGTTCGATGTGGTGGTGCATTGTCATCAAGAAAAATTACTTTGTGACGCCGATCGGCATATTCTGGGCGTTTTCGGTGTATAGCGCTGTTCAAATCGGCCAATTGTCGTTGGTAGCGTGCACCGTCAACTGTTTCACCTGGTTTTAATAGCTCGTACCAAATCATACCATGCTGATCCCAGAAAACACACAGCATTGCCTTGCGGCCGAAGCGATTTGGTTTGGCCGTTGATTTTGGCTTGTGGCCGGGCGGACCATACGATCGTTTACGCTTGGGATTGGAGAAATACACCCGTAACGATTCGATGCAAAAAAGACTTCCTTTTGAACCGGGAGAGCAGCATTTCACAAGTGGTTTTTCGGTTCTCTTGCTGCCTTTCAGTCAGTTCATGCGGCACCCATCTTCCGACCTTTAAAATCATGCCCATGTCTTTCAAACGTTTGCAAATGGTTTTTTGGGTCACTCCCAACTGCTCTGCCATCATTTCTTGCGTTTGACCATCATCTTCATTCAACAATGCTTGCAATTCGGTGTCCTCAAACTTTTTCGGTGGCCGGCCACGTTCCTCGTTCTCCACGCTAAAATCACCACTTCGGAATTTTTCAAACCACCTGAAGCACTGTGCTCTGCTTAGAGCATGTCCACCGTAAGGTTCTATAAGCATTTGATGAGCTTGAGAAGCGTTTTTCTTCAATTGATAACAGAAAATCAACGATGTCCGCAAATCGTAGTTTGAAGGCACGAAATTCGACATTTTTAAGAGCGAAAAAAATGCGTTGTTGTATGAAACATCACAAACAATGAATTGAATATTGTTGACAGATGACAGACGAAAAAAATAAGACATTTGGGACAGTTTAAAAATATTCCTAGCGACATCTGTGGTCTAATAGCTGAAAGTCTCATTTCATAGGTATACACCTGGTAAGTGTGAAAGAAAGCAAAATGGAGATATTAAAAGGATTGTTGAGAACGGATTTGGTAAATAGTTTATTTGTGAAAGAACATGCATATATTGACAGTCTATGGTGTGACCTTCTGTTGTTGTACAACATGGGAAATGCGACTAAAAAAAAAGAAATGACGTTTACAAGAATGAAGGGAAGATTTCGTTGAAAAAGCTTTGCTGAGAGACCGAAGAAAAGACTAATGTAAAGAAAGTAATAGTAAAAATATAGATGAATTGAAAAATATTACATACTACAAGTGTTATTACAAGGGCCATTATGCATCCTCGTTTGGGAATCCTGTTATATGTAATTATTGTAAAGATGAATGACACATCAAACGCATTTGCCCTAAACTGAAGAAAAAGGGTATCTTTCCTGCAGAAGCAGATAGATCTGATTCTTTAGAAAAATTTTTAAAAATTGTGAAAGTTAACGACGATTTAATTTTGTCATCTATGGTAGATACAGAAAGCTCAGTGAGCACCATAAAGAATTCTATAATTCAAAGAGAAGAAATAAATTTAGAACCGAAATATATAGATCTTATTGGTTTTGGTGATTGCGATAGGATGATTGGTACCTTAGAAAGTGTCAAAGTAAAACTTGAAATAGACGGAGTGTATATGAATGATTTAATTTATATGCAGTCCCAGATGCGGCCCAGAAACTGGATGTTTTAGTGGGCAGATCTTCTACAGACCGTCCAGAAACTGCTTACATGCGAATGAATGATAAATTTGTCATAAATTGTAAAGAAAGCATTTTTACCAATGAATCAGAGATAAACTTAAGCAAAACTTTAATGACTGTTAAGAATTCGCAAAGAATAAGTCCAAAGGAAATAAACCTAATTGAAACAGCAATAGATGGAAAAAAACGTTTTAGTCTCAGTTGCAAATTTTGCACCAGAAGAAAAATACATTAAGAAAAACAAGAATTTAGGAAGAATTTTAAATGTATGTGAGAAAGAATTATTTGAGGAATGGAAAGAAAAAGAACCTATTGTAGAAGGAATGATTAAAACTGATAAAGATGTTAACCCCAAAATAAAGAAGAAATTGGTAAATCTATGTAATCAATTTCGAGATTGCTTTGCGTTGAATTTGTCTGAATTAGGATGTACAAATCTCGTGACAGTGGATATAGAAGACAATAACGTTCCTGTTAATGAGAAACCCTGTCGGACAAGTGTTCAGGAAAGAAAAACTGTATCAGAAATTGCATGAGAATGGAAAGCTTATGGTATAGTTAGTAAAACGATTTCTTCTTATGCAACACCAGTCTTATTGGTCGGCAAGAAAGATGGAACAGCACGTCTTGTGGGTGATTACAGGTTTTTGAATTAACAAACTGTTAAAAAGACGTTTCCAATTCCGAATGTAGATAAACAATTCGAGTCGCTGTTGGTAGCAACATTGTTTTCTAGCCTAGACCTAACTGATGGTTATCTGCAGATTCCTCTAAGTGAAAATGCTAAACCTACAACTGCCTTTATTACTCCGGATGAAAAGGATCAATTTAATCGAATAGTGTTTGGATTAGTTAATACTTTGTTTGAATTTAGGAGATTGATGGCATTAGTGTTAAGACATTTAAAAAATAAAGTGGTATTGATTTCTTTAGATGGTATATTAGTACCAGCAACATCTTGGGAAGAAATGTTTCATAAACTAACTTTAGTATTTAAAGCTTTACAAGATGCTAATTTGACTCTACGCCTTACAAAGTGTCGATTTGGTAAACTTTTCAGGGTTTACTATTTCAGGACAGGGAATGTCTCCCAGTATTATCAAATTAAAAGCTATTTTTGATTTTCAGGTACGTAAGAATGTAACAGAAGTAAGGCACTTTTGGGTTTGAGTAGCTTCTTCCGACGCTTCGTTAAGAATTATGCAGTACGTACTAGATCTTTGAGTAATTTGACCAAGAAAAATACACCTTTTATATGGAGTCATAACAACAATCTTCTTTTGAAAATCTGCGACAAACATTGATTATGTTATGTTATTGTATAATCCAAAAGCAAAGAAGACGAAGGTACACACAGATGCAAGTTGCTTGGAGAGCTTCGCCCAGTATAAAATTTGTTGTTGTTATTAATTATCAACCTTTAATATATTTGCATACACACAGAACAAGAAAGCCTCAATTAGCTAGATGGAGCTTGTTTATACAAGAATTTGATTATGAGATTAGATATCGTCCTGGTAGTAAAATAAAACACGTAGATGCATTATGTAAAGCACCAGTTGAAGAACCAGAAGAAACAATGGAAGCGATATATAAGGATAAGTTAGAAGTTTTTACTATTATGAGCGAGAAAGAGCATATTTTGGTTATTCAACGAAGTGATCCAGAACTGAGAAAAAAAATAGATATTTTAAGAAAAGATATTTTAAGAAAAGATGAAAACGAAAGATCAGCTGTAGAAAACGAAGTGAGAAGATACCTATTAGATGAAGGAAGACTTGTAAAGGATGTAACTATCGAGGGAAGCAACAGAATACCAAGATCTGTAAGGAAGAGCACAATAGAAAAATTCCATAATTTGATGGGACATTTTGATCCTGATAAAACTATGGCAAAGATTATGGAAAAGTATTGGTTTTCTAGGATAACAAATTACGTGAAAAATCATATTCGAGCTTGTGGGGAATGTTTGATAAGCAAGATTTTAGGTGGTAAGTAACTAGGGTACATACATTTACTTCCTGTACCTAACCGACCATTTGAAAGAGTGCATGTAAACCATTTAGGTCCATTTGTTTCGAGCAAATTAAAGAATAAATTTATATTAGTTATCATTGATGCATTAACGAAATTTTTTGTATATTATCCGTAATACCCAATGTAAAAACGAAATCTGCAATTATTTGTTTAAAGAAATTTATGAGTCCGTACGATACGACAGAGAGGTATGTCACCGACAGAGGAAGTTGTTTTACGTCGGAAGAGTTTCAGAATTTTTGTAGAAATGCAGGATGTAAACATACATTCATAGCAACACGAAGACCTCAAGGAAATGTTCAAGTCGAACGTGTTCATAGAACATTATTGGCTACGCTGATGACGGAAAATGTAGAAGAAAGCGATGGAGATGAGCATTTAAAAGTAGTGCAAAGAAGTTTGAATGTGGAAATTAACAAAACCACGGAAAAATTGCTAATTGAGATTTAAATGGCTATTTGCCTAATTTCGAAGGCAGTAGTCTCAGTAGAATAGCATAAAAAGGCAAAAATATTAGGATCATGTCGACGGTAATACAACATGAAATTAGAAAGCAAATTAGACAAAATTAAGAGAAGAGTAAGACGCACTTTAACAAGAAGAGATGTTTAAGAATGTGGTTTAAAGCTCTAGTAACGGTAAGAACATATAAGCAAGGCAAGTTACAAAGAAGATACAGAGGTCCGTTTTTGGTAACTGAGGTGCTTCCTAATGATACATATTGTATTTCGAAAATTAAATAAAATGGTAAGAATATGGTAGTATCAAATATACGACAGGACCTGTATCTTAAATGAAACTATGTGTTAACCCAAGCGAAGACGATTCAGAAGAGGACTGATCCAACAGTGATGAAAATCAAGAATGCGGACGTGGGTGTAGATCGAAATATAAAACAAAGTGTTTAAAAGGCGTAGTAACTTCAAGATAGTCGAGTGATTTTGTCATTTTTGAAAAAAAGCTCTAGAATGAAAGAAAAAAAGAATAAATATAGACAATTAGAAAATTGGAGAATTTGAGATTATTGATTGATAAAAGAGTTATTAATCATTTGAATTCTTTGAGTTTGTGAGAGTCTTTACATTATTATTTTCAACATTTACTACTTTATTTATTATTATCTACCTTATCAGACAGTTATAAAAAGTATAAAATAATTTGAAAATGTTTTTATTTAAAAGTAGTAAATACAATTAAATAATTTAGTAAATATAAGATTGGAAACATTGCGATAGTATGTTGTAGTAGTATCACGTCAAACACACTTTAACTGGAAAGTTGCTAAGTTATAAGCTAAACTTGCTAGTTGAATCTTTGTAGGTGACGGTAAAACTATTTAAATTTTAAATACAAAGAAGCTCAAGAGCTTCTCATTAACGACAAAGGCAGACTTCTAATCTCTGTGTTGAACATTACAAAAATTGCGAAAAACAAGTTTGGAACAAGTATAAATAAAACAAGTGTTACATTGTATTTAAGATTTCTAATTTGTGCTTATTAGTAAATATTAAAACTTGATGGTGAAGTTCAATATTTTTTTTTGGAGAGCCTTGAAAAACAAAAGGTCGGTTATTTATAGGACCTTTTTGTTGGCGTTTGCAAGATTTAGATATCTTGGATAATTTCTGAGATGTTTAAAAAAAGTAGATTTTTCGAGTTTTGTTTTTATTTTTTCTTTCATGTATTTGAAGAGATATCGGAAAACTAAAACCACTTTTCCATTGCCACTTTTTGTGCTCTAATAAAATACGCTAACAAAATTTTTGTACAACGTTTCGGTTTCAAGTAGCCATCATCAACCTCATTTCTTTAAATAGGCGGACAAACAATTGAAAATTGTTTTGGATCGATCTTGTTGTCATGATTCTAATAATGTAAACATGATAGGGTTATGTTGCTAGGTAGTAATAGGTAAAACTAGGTAATACTAGTGACAGCGACTTCCAAGTCACCGGTAATTCTAGCAATGACTTAAGTTATCGTTAGAGGCAGATAAATTATCTTTTCGGGTAGCAAAAATAAGGACTAATATTTAAGAATTAAGAATATAATAAAGAAATAAAGGTTTTAGTTAATTAGTTCGTTGTTGTTTTTATTTCAAATAACATGTAACACATATATACAAGAATAACAATACATACCTATAAAAAAAATAAAATTAATAAAATGACCGGTGACCAATTAGGTTGCTGTGACTTATATATCGCTCATCTCTAGTCGAAACTCAGTAAAATCAATCCCAAAACGTAGTTATCAATAGCTTGAGAGAAAAGACAAAAAGCCACATTAAGCATTAGTTTTAAATTCTTGATGTTAATCTTTATTAGTAATAGCAATAAGGAAAAATTAGATCTCGCGTGAGATTCAAACCTACATCTGCGATAATTTGTATTGCTACTTTTCTATGTAAACCAATGGGATCTTCCTCAAGAACTGCTGTTAAACATTATAATGCCGCCGAAGGCAGCCGGCTATTTAGAAGATTGAACTTCTCTTTAGCTAGAGGGATAGAGTGATTGGTGGTATGCAAGGCTCGATGGGGAGATACGATGGCAGACACCGAGCAAACAGTTACACCAATCCCTAAGGACAGGTCTGATGCAGAAAGTAAGTGGAGTAGATTGCTCAAAATCCAAGACGACTGTATCAATGCTTGCCAAAGAACATCCAACGAGTCGCAGCACCAGCGGCATCGTTCTATTACAACTGCGTTGGAGAAGAAGAACGACATGCTCTTAAACGGCTCCTCTCAAAACGGTCTTGGTGAACTCCGTCTTAAGTCGTTCTTCAGTGCTGTGTAGTTAGGTAATGATGTATGCAGTATGTATGTAATTATGTTATAATGTTAAGTTGTGTGATTTTAAATGGTCTTTGGAATGATACTGTTGCATCATTTGTCTTCAATGCTAACCGAAACTACGATAAAACCTGAGCAAGAACAGGTTGGCTCCTCTGCTAGTCTTACAACAGAAAGCAAAGGATGGCGCCAAAACAAATTTGTTTTTTGTAGTAGTTGTATTGGTTAGCAGAAGAGGGTGAGACTTACAGTGATTCCGGGTGGGTGGTTTATCAGAGGACAATAATTCTGGAGTTAGGTGACTGACGTTACCTAGGTAAACAGTGGGTTGGTACTCGGCAAGAGTGTTCAGGATGTCAAGTAGAACGACTAGATTGTGATTTAAGAACTGATAAACGCATTGACCTTGGAGGAACTCGAGCCGTGCGTCTATAAGGAGCATCCTGACCCGATCGCAGACCTCTTACGAGGTATGGAAACGACCCAGCCCGAGCATCTCATGACAGACTCGCTTCTCTTTCTGACGAAGACGCTTCGTTTGGGATGGTTTGAGGGCGCAGAAACGTGGATTAGTGTTCGCGTTGACAGCCACGAAAGCTTGCCCAAAGGACGGAAAGAATGTTGGTGCATCCCAATGAAGGATGTATGTAAAGGTGGAACCTGAGTACAAAATTGAAAGAGATAGGCAGTGACGCGTGTCTTATGACGAGATTGCGTAGCCATATTATGTGATGCCGGAGAAGTTAAAGTGCATGTGAAGGTTTTTAGATCTTGATGATGGGCATCGTTGTTGTCAAGACTCTAGAGATCCTATTATTTTGTTTTGTGACGCTTTATTTCTGGTGCTCGGTCGGACGATGCTCGGGCGCCAGATTTGATAAGGGGGTTTACTTCCCCACTTCGTCCTTGACGGCTGGAATAAAAGATCTGCAGAGCTAATAATAAATAAAAGGCATAAGAAAACCCAAAACAATATTTATTACGCTTGGCGGTTACAGCACAGGCAATTAGAATATACAGGCAAGCAACTACACACTAAAAAGCCTACCAATCCTACCCAGGCAGTACAGCAAGCGGGAAGATGTGCAAGTCAGCGGGGTCGGTTAAGGATTCGGGTCAGGTGCCCTGTGGGAGTTTTGGAGCTGGGAAGGAAAACGGCGAACAGGCTACCCAGTACCGTCGGATAGGATCAACTACTCACGGCGACATCGAGAAAGCTTGCTGATGGTTTGGCCGGCGACAGACCGAATCGATCGTTCACGTCGACAGTCAAGCCACAAGCTGGAGGACGGAAAAAGAACGACTCAGCACCAGCGGCGACATACCGGATTTAGCATTTACGCTGACACCAAGGAGGTTTTGCTTTGGATTGACCGGCGGCAAATCAAATCGATCGTTCACGCCGACAGTCAAGCCACAGGCTGGAGGACGGAAAAAACTAGGTCTTAGGACGGAGAAGGATAGATAGGCAGTCGTAGAGGATAGGGTTACCAGGGTATTTACTACCTCCAGATTACTTACTGTTCAGAAAAGCTGGAGCTGTCTGGAAAGCTGTTTGAGCGGCTATGGCAACTGCAATTTTAACTGCTTTTTTGGCGCCGCCCAGTATGTGCTTACATACCCAGTCGGTCCCCTCCTAATAGCAAATTCTGTTTGCAAAAATACTCGGCAGGGAAGCAGACGGTGAGTGGGGAAATAGTTTTACGATTTACCCTACTAATGAGACAATAATTAATAATATAACTCAATCGTAATTAAATCCACAGCTGATTTATCATCAAAATGTCGGATGGCGGTGGAAATGCATTTTATAAATTAGACGGAATTGAGATGCAACTTTCTTCAAAACAAATCTCATAGTAAATAACACCGAAAGAACATAAAATTACCGGTGGGTTGTCCAATACAACAAAGGAAATTATATTTTAATAACGGTGAATATTTAAATTAATGGCTAATACCTTTTATACATTTATACGCAGGCATCGATAAGTGCCTTATATGATAATAACAGGTATATAGAATTAAAATTAAAAATAAGCAGTCCAAAATATACAGAGTCTTTTGGAATTCAAAGTACTTCGTTAAAGTTCTTTTGGTTGATTGGCTGTCAGCTGATTCAGTAGGTTGGAGTTTGTTATAGTTATGAGGTTAGTTGTTCTGTGGTAGCTATTTTGCTTTCTAGTAGCGAAAGTCTGGTGAGGCTGATGATCATCAGGACTAGTCCTGGTTGAGTTGAGCATAATTTTGGGTTTCTTTGTTTTATTGTTGCTGTTTTAATATAAGGTATGATTGAAGATGTGCTTCTTGAGTTGAATTGGGTTATATGCTCTGATTTCCATTTCTTCATTTACGCAATTCCATATTTCCTTACGATTATGCCTTTTATTAGTACTTACACTGAGTAAACACCAGGATTTATCTTTCTCCAACTTTTCTAATCTTTCCCACTACCTTGTAAGATTGTTTAGTGGATGTGATTATTTTTTCCGCCGTTCAACAAATTTTCACACTTTGTATTGCCTCACTCCAAGAGCATTGCTCGTTTTGTTAAATCCGTCTGGCTTAATCAAATGCAGGGTGGTTACTCTGATTATGACAAAAATTTTTATTGCGTTTTTTATTGAGAGTTGTCGAGTTCCTTAAAAAACGATAATCCAGCTGAGTAAACTGATATTGAGTTATTTGTAGTAGCTGCTCAGTTTTTTTTGTCCACAAATCAGGCTGGTGTGTTTGTAGGTTTGATTGTTTTATTTTATTGTTTAGAGAACAGGCGTACTATTCACTAGATAGTTAAATCTTCTTTTATGGTAAAGTTGGGATGCTGTAGTTGTTCTTTGCGTTATTTCACAGCTAGCTATATTCGGAAAAATCTTTTTGTAATAGTAATAGCTCTTTGGTGGTATCTCTCTAGGTCCTCAAGCAGCAGGATGCTTTATTTGGGTTTGGTAGTTTAACTCTCGTTTCTCTGAAAACAGAATCTTCATTTCTCGACTTTGATTGCTTTTTATCAATCTTTCTATTAAAGTAGGTAATATATATGTAAGGATCTTCTTGCGCTTGTTAGACAACATCGATTTTGCAATTTAACTTTCTGTCTGTGACACAGCCATTTCGTTATATAGCTATTTCAGAAGTTATCTCTTAACTTCTGCATTTGTTTGTATTGGTAGGAATTGTTATCACTAACTGGTTTTTCCTTTAATAATATTTGTTAATTTAATTAAGTCTTTCTATTAACGTTGGCCGTCAATTTCGTAGCGCAAGCTTGCGTTACAGTATTCTTTTAGTCTTAATTTTTAAAGTAAGTATGTTTTAATTTTAATTATAATTTAGAAAACCGACATCGATTAGAGCATGTGTGGGTTATGGGGCGAAAAGTTTTGTGTGTCATTGTGTATTACAACATTCACACTGCCGCGCACGCACAGCACGCACATTTTTATTGGTGTGAATCCACCTTTAGATTTTTTTGTTCATTTTTCAATAATGAAATACAATTTTAATTATAACTAAAATTAAGTCATTGATTGCAAATTGACATAGATTAATATGATTTTATGGAACGGAAGTCAGATGAGTGTCTAACATTGTATCGTATGGATGAAGCTAATTATCCAACTCATTCAGATCTTTTTGTATATTAAAGTATAATAGTATGTTGCCTCAATGTGACTAGATATTCAAAAACTGTTTAAGTGGTGTGTAAAAGAAGTTTACATAAAGAATCTACTTTATAGGTATAATCAACACTAGATGCCTAGTCTCTAGTGCATGCACCATCATCTATTCCTAGAGAAAATTGAAAATACCTACCTTACAAGCTAAAAGCATAAGAAATATACGGTAATCTTCTTAACTGTCTTACTATTGTACTTTTTAATGGAAAACCTTTCGACTAAATACATTTTATTGCTTTGTTTTTAATTCAATAAGCTATTGTTTCAGGCACAAAGCTTTTCCAATTCCAGATAACATTTCCCTTAATAAAAAATAAATAAGCAAAAATTCAATATAAAAGTTAGTTTTCTCTTCTAAAATAAAATTTACAAATCGCTTTATCGATATTCCATTTAGAGATTCTTTCTCCGTTCCATTTTTTCTTTTTCTTATAATTGCACATACTGATGTCTGTGATACCCCTTGGACATCTGAAACCGACCAAGGAAATTGAAGACCTTTAAATTTCATGCAATAGCACAGAAAGAGAACTAAATTTTTATTTGATGTCACTAGCAGTCTATGCGTCTTTATTTATATGAAAAACGGTTTGTAGAATGGAAAAAGATGGGATGTCTTTATATGACTAAGAAAATAAACCTCTTAGGCTTGGCAGGACGCCGAAAGGAATTGCGGACTATATTTTATCGATTCTATTTGTACTTTCAAGTGTGTAACGAAATGGTCACATATATACGCGACCATAACTGAATTTGAAGATCCCGTAAGTGTTATCACAGTTTGTAGAAATATGACAGTCAGCATGAAATATTCATGGAACACATGCAGAATTTAAATTTTGTTTCTAAATGTTACTACAAATAAAAGTATCAGCGAGTCTATGTTTATAAGAAAATATTTATAGATGCGTCCTATCAACGCTTACGAGAAAAAATATAAATCTGAATAAAGGAAAAGGGTCAAATAAAGATTTTTATCGAGTCGAACTTTAACGGCCCGCATCTGGCAACTAAGTACTTACAGAAACAATTCACGGTCTCACGACTTTGCCTTTGTTCACCTACTTCTTCCAGAAAGTTAGTAAAGGATTCGTTTTGCTCTTCGTCACTCTCGGGTATCCCATTTTGTTATACATGTTAAATCACCTAAACTTTCGGCGTGGGGAAATTTTTGCCGAAAACCCGTGCAGCCTTTAACAAAGAAGCAGGAACAGAATTGCGAGAAACGGATGAGTGTTTTCCACTTAAGACTTTTCACAAAATAATATATTGCATTTATTTTGTCGTAAGTTTTGAAAACCCCGCATGTTTTGTGTTGAAAATTGTTTAGGAAACTTTTTAGTTAAGAAAATTGAGTTAATAAAATGTGAGCTCATTTTATTGAAGTAATTTCAGGAAGTTTTTGATTTTTCTTCTTTTTCTTTTAATAAGAAGTTTTCGTTCCAATTATAAAAGTTTTACGCTGATCGGGAGGCTCGAGAATTAAGAATTTTGTACGTAATCAACTACAATAACCGAATCACGGTCTAATTTCGCCAGCTGCATTGCTTTTTTAACGGAATTCAGGAAATCCCATCAGCGCATTTGTGTAAAGCACCAAAAATAAATCAGTATTTGTATAATCAAAATCAATCAGCGAAAAGCAGCAGTCAGAATTGGACATGTTGTTAGCATTAGGCGTGGGGTTTTATATATCAATCCGATGATAGTCAATAAACTAAACGTCAGATAAATTGAGTTTACTTTGTTCTCAAAAATTGTTTTCGTTTTTAAACATAAATCTTTTGTTATGAATCCCAAGATGTTTCATATTCAAAATCGTAATAACAACAACTGACATAACTAGTAAAAAATAGTAAATTTCAACAGAATTAATTTTTACCCGTGTGTAAATAACGAGACATTTTGCAATGCAGTTATTACTAGTTCGGATAGTCTCATATTCAAACCTATAATCCTACATTTTACTATTCAAATGATTTGATAAATACCGGCTACAGAATATAACGAATTTAATAGGAACGCTCGCAAATCTGCATTTACGGCTTATTGGAGTTGGAATATGCAGATTTAGAGGATTAAACTTTTATTTCTCTTGGTCCAATGCGGGTTATTAAAGTCTGCGTACGGAGGACTTCCATATTGCTTTTTTATTTTATGTACCACTAAAAAAAGAAAAAATTATCACAAAAAATTGATGTAATGGTGGTTTGTAAAATTGCATTACCTTATACAGAGCTTCTGTATTCATACCGAATAGAGTTTCTGTTTATATCATCCTTATTTTATAGTTTCAATATGGTAGACAGCGAATATGGTTACAGAAAGAAATAGTTTTAGCTTAGAAAACAAGATCAAAACTCTTTTACTTTTTCGTATGTTTTCTGGGTTTATGTAGTTTACAACCACGCACTATAGAAAGCACCAACTCAAGATTATATTCTTCTACGTATAATATGTATATCGACATGAAACACAGGAATTGAAGTATGTAGATTGATGATTAGTTCAGTACAGAATTTTAATTAGCACGCACTTAAAGTATACCAATACTTTGTTGATGTTAAGGAAAATTTGATAGTGAAGTTAAAGGGAAGATTCAGTTAATCGTTGCATTCAAATTGATAGTTTTAATTTATAATTACAAAAATAATTTAATAATAATAATAATAACCTTTATTCTCAACAGCTACATAGCCAATTACAGAGAATTACAATAAATCTAAAATTATGTGCCGCGTAACAAAGTTAAAAACATATCAAACAAAAAATTGTAAACATCAGTAATAATACACAACAGAGAACAACAAACTAAAATACAAAAATTGAGCACAGCTTCTTGAATAGGACAAATACAACTGTATAAAATGTCATTCAAATAAAAGACATGGACTAGAATCTAAACACCAATGTCAATATATATAAATAATAAAATATCAAATGATTTCAAAATATTGTAAATAATCCTTACGTGCGATAAATAAAATATACTAGGAGTATTAAACAATTATCTTTCACACAAAAATTCAAAATACAAATAATTAAAATACAACATTTAGCTATAAAATAAAAGTGTAAAATTAAAATAATTGTAAGCAATAAAAAAAAAGTTTTATATCAATACATAAATATTAATAGTATAAAAAGAATCACAGTTATTTACCATCACAGGCTTTAATAATAGAGGAATACGTGTCGCTAAATAAATCAAATTTATATATTTTTGAAAAATCATTAACATCATTCAAAACTGTAGTAATTGGTGAACATGTGTTAAAAGTTCTGAATGGTACATTTTTTATTCGACATCTAATGTTAGAAACAATAAAACTGCACTTATGTAACTGTTCACAGTCGATTTGATAGTGGAGAGCTTTATAAACAGTAGCGATTGAAATTAACCTGCGCCTAGTCTCTAATCTTTTCATTTCGAACTTTTCAAGCTGAACATTGTATGCTACGTGATGTTTAAAATTAGGGAATATCCCATACTTTCGA
>VTPC01008576.1:0-12541 GCA_011009095.1 Ignelater luminosus
TTTTTTGTTTGTAGAAAATATTGCCTGTCATATAAGCTATTCTTTATTTTATTTTGAATACCAACCGCAATAAATTTTTGTGTTTATAATAACCAACACATTTTCTAATATAATTTTACTTTTATATTCTGTATCTACTGTAATGATTATAATCTTTTCAAATCTCAAAAAGAATTACCTAATCATGTTAATTGAATACATTTTCTAAATTTCAAAATTAAAATAGACATCGTATAATGTTTTCTAAGATTTATTTGAGAGTAATGAAGAGCCATTACATAATATCACAATTAATTCTTTTAAAATAATAGTAATTACATCTTGACTTTCATCAAATGCTTCTAAGAAGATTCATCCAACATCAAGATTCTTGTTAAGAAGTTTATATTACTCAAGAATCACTTTCAGATTCATAGTACAACGCTTTTTTTACTTTACTGTTAAGTTTCAATTAAACAAAAAAAAATGTTTTGTTGTTGTTTGCTTGCTTGAGTGCTTTAATTTTGGTATTATTTATGTTTTTTTCTGCATATCATAACTGTGGTTTCACTTTCCTGTATTATGTATAATTACGTTTACGTGTAAGTAATTTTTATTATAGTTAGGTATACAGGTAGTACTTCCGTTTGTATAACAGAGTTTGCGGGCTTGTTTATTGTTCAGTAGTATAACTTTAAATTAAATAAGATGCTTATAAGGTATGTTTTAAATTATTCTGCGTACTTTCTTATTGTTTAAATAATAAGTTTGACAAATTTAGGTATTAATTTTTACTTTAGAAGATTTTGTTAACCTCTCCGTACCAAGCTTCCTGACAACCACGAATGACCCAAGTGGGTCAAAATGACTTTTCTTGAACAATATGTATATAATCAAACTTTTACAAATTTGTAATACAAAATGTCTCAATGACTTAGAATCGAACAACAGCGTCGTTATACTTTTATAGAAATTTAAAAAACTATTACTAAGAGAGGATATTGTGTACAGCGTGTTCTATTGAAGAGTGACATATATAACCTATGTATTTTGTTTTAATGGATTGCCTATTAATAATATTATTTTGGCATGTTCTTGTTACTTATCTATTGCTTGTCTGTACATCTTTATAGAGTTTTAAATTTAATAGTTTAAATTTTTCGTCGTCGAGTACAGTGCAAAGCTTTCTCGGCGTGTCTCTTTCTCTAACCATCTCAGAATATCATAGCCTGATTTATTCTGCTAAAGATATGATTTGCGTTCTATTTGGCTAATGAAACTTTACGTGCGCTTCACTATACAACTCATTCTCATCTTAGTCAGTGATAAAGGTATGATTTCGAGATACCAGCTCTTTGAGAATCACATGGGCGTTTCTGTTGTCTACTCTTCTACTCAGATATTACACCTTGCAATTCTCGTTAGAATGTTGTTGCAATCGTGCGCTGGCCGAAGAAGTGCCAACTCACTAAAATGTTTGTGAACCTTGCTATGTCTAAACAGCGGCAGCAACTATTTTAAATTGTTTCTTTTACAAAAATAGCATTTGAAGGTAAATTTACAATCACTAAACTCTAGTACTATAATTGTTTTTTGTACACCCTTTATACTGTTAACTACTCCCAATCAAACACCAAAGATCCAGCATCTGACAGATCTCAGTCCTTTTCTTACACACAAATAAACCGTCGATCACAACAAATCAAAGCTATAAAATAACATAAGAGCTACCATCTGAGCTCAGGATTCAATTTAGGATGCAGTGGTGCTCCCTTTCCCTCGCAGGATATTATGAGCGCTTAACAAAAGATATAAACACCTGCGATCATGTAATTGGTGTCTTTCAATTCGTCCATAGCAAAAAACAAGACTCAATCCGGTTTGTGATAAACTGCAGTAAAAACTGGGGTGCTGGCTGAATCACACCCACCTGGATCGAGGATGTCAGTTATTCAACCCTTCTAGCTTATGATTAACCAAATCCAGTATTATCAATAAATTCTGGTAGCAGTCAGCGTCTTAGTAATTTCCAACAACCCAGGTTCTGAATTGACTTTGTGTTTCTTTTTGTCGTGCTTGCTCTGTCCCATCCTTCGCCAAGAAATTGATTTCATCGATTACAGGAATGTCATAATCACAATCAGAGAACCATTTATGAGGTACGCCAAATTGAAGATTCTATTTGGGGAATTCGTGAGAGATTCTTCAATTCTAACCAACAACTTTAACTACATTGGGTAGAAGTTACAAATTTATAGCTCCTGAAGTTACTGCTTCCCAAAGGGCTCCACTGAGCCTGATTGGCCGATCTCGGCATGGTATGACTTTTATACAAACGATAAATTGGAAAACAGATTATTGTCTGCCGTTTACGGCAGTTTAAAACTGAATATTTCCAATTATTGGTCTTTCGCGTCATCCGCCATTTGTTAATTACGCTAATGCAATACCACTGGCAATAGACTAAAGTTAACAACACTTCATTAGATGTCACCGTCAATAATTCAGTTTTTATTTCCGAGCCATTCAAATTCTATTCCATCATTTTCCCACTACATAGACGAACATCAACACCGTAGTAGTTCGCTTCAACTGTCTACAAAAGCACTTAACCTCGTCTGAAGAGGAAGATGACTGCATACAGCAACTTCCCGGCTGCCTCAAAACCGGAAAGCAACATTGACAAGTAAGCAATTGTCTCTTTTTCAGTACCAGAAAAGTACGCTCAATGATGTGTCTATCAAGAAGGCAATCCAATGATTAAAGATTAAATAACAACCATTTATAAAGAACGGTAGGAACGACTGGTATTAGAAAGTATCAAATCCAAAGTTGTTATCACACTAAATTATCATATTATAAAATCAGAAGCTCTGACAAGAGTAGTGCTCTGTGATTTTTACATCAGAAAAGTTATAGAATTTATTATAACTGTGTTTTTTGTTTAAGTATCATAGATTACTAAGAACAAACGATAGGTCACTGTTTCGTCAGATGCTCTAGTTCAATAGCTTTCAGCCCTTTAGACAGATTCGTGATCTCCCAACAAAAATCTACATAAGTACCTAATGTCTGCAACTTTCTTTGGTTGAGTTTTTACCGTACTACCAGACCTGGAGAACATTTTCAAAATGTAGCTTGTCTTGGATAATTCACTCTATCGAACTTTGACACCCAATAAACCTTGAGTGCCTTTAAACAAATTCCATTATTTTGCTATTCATGGTTCTCTTCTTTCTTACTTCTAGCCTATTGCCTTCTTCCTGCGCAACTTTCCATGTCCTGACAAGAATTCTGAAAATTTATTTTCAGATACAATAATTCAAAAGCAACGTCATCCAGGTAAATGTGGTTCAGATAATTACATCACTAAGAAATTGGTCTTCAAGTGTTTCTTGTAGGAAAAAATTCGAGGTACCGTTGGTACTATTAGTTCTTACTATTTCTTTGTCCTTTCTTTTTTTGTATTCCTACATTATTTTAGTTTCTCCTTTACTTTCAGTACAATATCAGTTTTTCTATTTTTTCTTGATATTTTGAGAAGCCCTCATAAAAAGTTACTTGTAATTATGTAATATTTAAAAGTGTCTTTTCATACGAGCTTGAACGTAATTGAGAATTTTTCTACCAAAAATTGAGTTTGTTGTTATTTGTTGCTCAACTTGATAATCTGTGAAGACAGAAGCTTTAATTCATAAATAAAGAATGCGTGCCTTGAAAATTAGTTTGTTACTATAAATAATGTCTTGTGAACTTCTTTTGTGTTAATTAGGACAACCTTGCTATTACTACTACAACGTGCAAAGAGAATTAATAAGTGTCGTAAGCTATTCAATCATGAAAGATCTATTACTATAGTAGTTGTATGTCTTCCTGTTAAGGTAATGTGAAGAAACTCCAAAATACATCGTTATAAATCATAATGCAAGTCCACCAGGCGTAGCTTTTTATTCAAGTTTTTGAATTGCTTACATTCTTAAAAAAATCTTAATATATCCAATGTACATAGTATTATTGCTTATTAGTAGTTACTTTGTTAAACAATTTTATTGAAAGCATACTGACACTTCAACAGTCTGAAATGTTTTGCAACAACCTACGACAATCCCTAACCTGTAAGCGTCTAAACTAAAAAAAGTTTTAAGTGCAGTATGTATTGCAAAAAGGAATTTCGTTGCATAATGACAGAAACAAAACGTGTTCAGGTGAAATAATAGTAACGGTACAAAACGGAATTTTGTAACTGCCGCTACAAAGCTCACCTATGCATTCGAAATGCATGTCAATTATTATAAGACTTGCTTTTGTTTTGTATTCAACATGTTTGAATGATTATTCAAATGCAGGTTTGTTTTGATTACTTATTCACTTGTCATTTCTATGGATATATCATTATATTTCTGAAACAAATATTGTAATGTTCTCTTGTATCGTGCGGAGTAAAAGGAAGCAAAATTTAAATAACTACAATAAACAGGTTACAATACAAATGTATTGTTGGCTTCTTGGTAATTATTTACCATTCCCTATGTAGTTGTACACATTTCTTGTAAGTTAAGATTAATGTTGGTGTAGTGCCGTATTTATTATATTATTCCGGTGTACTTTGCTTTATTTATGTTAGTTTAGAATGTGTTATAGTTCGCACATTTATTTCAAATCATGAAAACTGAAAGTATTATATCACACTCGTATTATTAGGGATAGGAGCTAGAATTTCTTAAAAGTACCATACGTTACTACGAGAGAAATAAAAGGTATATGTTCGGAGAACAGTCTTAAAATTTTGATGATTTTATTAAATTCACAATTGACAATCTAAAAGAAAAATTATTACCGAATCCTCTAATAATTTGCAACGGTTTGCAATCCTTTTTAGTTTGATGACAAAATTTTTAGGTTTTATGCCATAATTATGCTGTATTTGTCTATCTCAGTTTTCGATTTTAACAAATACAGTTTTACATAAAGGTGACCATTTTGTCATTGTCCAAATTTGAACTAATTAATTGAAAGAAGTTACGCCTGCATTATGTGTACCGTTTTCGAGTAAAATTAAAATCTTCGAAATCTTGCGACGGTCATAACTCAAAGTTTAATGCTGAAGTTTTCTCATACTCTAGGCAAAGTAGGTTCAATATCGAGACGAAATTCTTCATAGGTTTGTTAGCTTAACATGTCACAAATTTTAATAGGATCATTAAAAAGATCTAGACCAGAACTACTGCATTCATACTGTGAAACATCTCTAGTATCTTCTTCATCTTAGTGTTGAATTTCTTCCATTAAGCTACACTTTTTTGTTATTTATCAGTATCAAAATATTATATGCCTAAATGCTAGACAATTCCACACTTTCCTTTAAGGTCTTTCTGAAACCTGGATTTCTAATTTTGACATTTCTAGTAAGAAAGAGTTGGTGAAATATACCTACTGCTATGCAGAACTTCAAAATCTCAACATCATTCTTACTCTTGTTTACGCTCTGGATCATTTCTTTGTTCCGTGCCACACACAATGTTTTTTAATCAGTTCTTATATTTGATTTGAGTGGTCTCTTTCACATCATAGGGAATGTGATAGTCTATGACTTCCTTCGATTTCTTTGCAGCTAGTTTTTTAAACTATCTTCCCGTAGGTCTGTAGAAATTTCTAAATAATTTTGTCACAGCGGCATTAATTTGAAACTCAAATAATGTTCATCAGATTACTAGTCAGAAACACGGCTTTGGATGTTAAGCCAGTAAGGCGACTGCCTCAGGGTGTATAGATAAAAAAGTGAGAAAATTGCAACACCTCAAAGATAAATGTAAAATAGTTTAGATATGTTCATCATTTAAATTGATTCCAAAAGACAACGGACTGAAAAACAAGCTAACAAAAATTGGTTTCTGATTTTTAAACATATCCTTATGGCTTTTGTTTTAAGCATAACGTGGAATTCAAAACTGAAGGGTACAAGTTCTGTGTACTGTGTATTGTCATTTCATCGTGCTGAATCACGAGCCAACCATTTCATATTTGAGATTCCGCAATACTATCCAACTTTGAAAAAGAGAGTGAAGTATACAGGGTGTCCCAAGTTGAGTAGGATAGTATGGGTAACTTTCTTATTATTCTAGTTAGAGCTTTGGTTAAAGGAGCAATGTTGTGCAATTTTGTATGCTGATTCAGATATAGGTTAGAAAAGTTTAAAATGCATAATCGATTAGCAATTATTCCAAAAAGTTTTAATATAAAAGTTCTTGCTTCGATGAAATACTCTTAGAAATAATGCTAAAACAAAATTCAAAACGACAGATTCCGACATATTTACGATAACTTTCTTTTTTTAAATGGTCGCTATATTGGATTTTTACCTGATTAAATAGAATTTAACCAAAGCTGTAACTATAATAATAAAAAAGTTATCCATACTATCCTTTTCAATTTAGCACACCCTGTATATTAACATGGCCACTAGTATTTTGAAAAATGAAAGTGGTTTTTTTACTTCGCTTGTACGATTTTAATCTCGTCAGACAAATAAGTATTTCATTATGTGTTTCCATTAAGTAGAGACTTTATGTTTTGTTTTTTCATAAAACACTCAATTAGATCTTGTAAGAGTTTAATGAAACAACGAAATATTGCGTTTATATAGTAATATTTGCCGAGGAGACAAGAGTTTCATGAAATAATGTGGGCACATTCTTGTACACTGAATTCCTTAAAGAGACAAGTTAACATACTACCACTAGAAAAGGGCTAATGAGAATTTTAGACAGTATCTGAATTGTAGCCTGAGTTTATTAGCGTTGTCAAAGGTACTGTTAGAAGAGTTTTCTAAACTCAAATTGCATCAAACCATCAGTCAAAAAGACAATAGCCGCAATTTTCTGCTAATACTTAACATGAGTTATCAAAATCTTTGTTGAATGAAGAGTCCTGAATGCACCCAATGTATCATGAAATATTTTCTAATATTTCGTATCTCTCGCGACTGCTATCATTGTAGAAATTTGCTGTTTCTGTGATTTTTCTCCGAAAAGGCAAAATTCTTGCAGAAATATCTAACCTTAAATTTTTTTTTAATCTACAGCAGCATTTCTCAATATGCCGTGACTTTCAAAGCATTTTTCCCACTTTACGAGGAACATTGCCATAGATCCTAAGTAGCAGGCACATGCGAATAAACACGATTTGTCTCCACACAAATAAAACCCACATGAAAACTGCTTAATATATTTTTAGGTGGGATCTCTGT
The DNA here is from genome assembly GCA_011009095.1 of Ignelater luminosus. Lineage (NCBI taxonomy): Eukaryota > Metazoa > Arthropoda > Insecta > Coleoptera > Elateridae > Ignelater > Ignelater luminosus. The sequence continues at coordinate 7,226 of VTPC01008576.1, forward strand.
GTTTGCTTTCAGCGCAGTGTACTACATGATGTAATTGAATGCAAATGAAGATTTCGCGTAGAACTTGATTACGACTTTTATTAAATGCAAAGTATAAAGTCTGTTTTCATGTACTTGAACAGACTTCTTACCGGTTTGGTGGTTGTTGCTTTGCAAAAGAATGTATGAACGATATCTGCCAAATGTCAGCTAAAAATGATTCTTTTCTTTATGTTATTCAACCCTTGGAAATAGAAAAAGAAAGAGAAATCGTTAATACAGTTTCAATAATCTCTGACTTGGACAGAAAGCTTTAAATTGAACATAAATTCTGATCTTTTTGCTATACATTGCCTTTTTCTTATTTTAGTCCAAATAAAAATTCTTCAGATAATATCAATAGTCGCTTGAAGAATTATCATCTTAAATTTTACTATTTTTGATGTAGTAAATCCGAGAAAATCTAAAACAGTGATTTTTACTCTAGGTCTTCTAGGTTGGAAGATTTAATATTTTTTGGTAGAAGTTAAAGAGCGCAGAAATTTGAACTTACTCATAGTGCGTTAAATTCTGAAACCGTCCCTGGTCAGGCATACCCTTTGCGTTGAAGACGAGTCAACCAAATCACAGATATGTAAAAAAGTACAGTTTGTTTACCCAAAGTAGAATGCGTTGCTTGTTGGTTTGTAGGAGGTTCCAATGAAACTCTCCAAACTCAACAATGTCAGTCAAATTTAGAGTGCTAATTCAAAGAATAAATATACATTGGTTAGATACAGCTGGGGTTCTGGGCTTCTTAGTACAACACAAGTTTCACTGGCTTTTTTAACTTTTACATTCAGAAAGATAGAATCCGCTTTGTTTTTAATTACCTTGGAATAATACACTCGTATGCTAAACATCAGTAAAAAATCATCTTGAAGGTTTCGGTTTTGGCAGTGATATCTTCTTAAGCTTTCTTTCAACAGAGTTAAGAAATTATCCTCTTGGACTACCTCTAAATTTATTTACAAGATAACATTTTTCTAATCTCTTTACATATAGGATTTGATTTGCCTCCTATAATAGTCCATCTTAGGAGATCGTTCGAGATTTTTTCCTACGATTCTTATTTCTGAGTTTGATCATTTAGATAAGATTAAGAAAATGATCTCAGAAGTGAAGTGAGTGTTAAAGTGCAGAAAATGGTCTGTGTCTGGAACGGGCCTTCTGTGTACTCTTTCTTTGCTGAGACATACCAACATATGATTTAACTTTTAGAGTGTATTAACTATATTAGTTTATTGATTATTCTTCAACGTACCTTTCTAATTAAAGCATCCTAAAAGCTAAGTTTTTTAGATGCAATTCTTTAATTTCAAATTATTTAGAATTCAGAAAGCCTGATAAATTAATAGCTACTAAAATTATTTAAACAGGATGAGACAAATTTTTTAAAATTACGACTTAATTAGAAGTTACAATCATGCAAGCATTTAATAAACCAGAAAATTACATAAAATCATTTTCATTTAAGATTAGGATTTATCACTTGAACCTTGCTTTACACAATAGTCTTTTGGTAATTTTCTACAACATAATGTGGGGTACTTAATTCTTTTGACATTTGTAATTAGTAACGAAAAACAACAAAGATTTGTAGAAGGTAAGTGTAAAATATTGCGCACATCACAAAAAAGGTTACGGAACGATGAGAACATTTTTTTTGTTGCGATGAGTTCTTTACGATTATGTGAATGATTGCAGTTAGTACGCATTCAATAGTGTTCAAACACGTTTACAACTCCCATTTACTTTACACAACGATTGTAGACGCAATCAAGTTATATACATACATATTTGTACATTGTTATTATACAATAAGAATCACTTTCTTTCTAAATATTACTGCAAATAAAATATTTATCTCACTTATCGTACAAGCTAGTATATTAATCTGTTTGAATAGGTCGGAAATATTTACATATGAATTTGTAAATTATCAATTACAAGTACAGGAAATCCGTTGTTACGCCACTTAATTATTTTCTGTTTGTTTTAGGAAAATTAGTTTATAGTTTTATCTTAATTTTTATCTTATGTGAGTAATTGCAATCTCGCTAAAAAACAAATTTCACTTTTTACAGGACTATCTTAACACAGTTAATATTAATTGATAATAACTTCTCCAAATACGATATAAGAACATTAGAATACTACTGTTAATTGTTATTTAAGATGATAAAAAGGTTAAGTAATTAGAATAAATAAGTCTTTGGTAATTATAGGTTGCATCTAAACTGTATTGACTGCACCGTAAATGATATCTAAAACGAGTATTTAAAGAAAAGGAAAACTTGGAACTCTGCTATCTATACTTGCTTTTAAAACAGATTTCTCTGATTAGCTTTGATTAAACTAATGTTTTTGCATACTTGACATGACACCAAAAACAAAATGTTAGCAATGTTCTTTCACTGTATTAAAGGTAGGTTAGTGAAGTGATAGTGTTAGAAGAGACGGACGGAGGATTTAAAAAAAAAAATTACTGTTAGAATTAATAATATCTTTGATTAGATCCTGGTAGTATTGCTGTATTAATGATGAAACTGATAGTTGGAGGTTTAATAATATAAACATTGCCAAGGTCAGCTGGTGTTGTCTCTGCTTGTCCAAAGTAAATCTGCCATAGTTTTAATAATCTTCATAGCCCATTATGTCAGATACAGGCCTCTACGTCTCAAAATACCTTACACATAGTAAGGCATAGAACCGTTTAAATCTCATGCTCGACTCAGCAAACTGATGCGTGCTAAAGATTAAATCCGTGCAGACCAATACAATCAACTTCAAATTTGTGTTATCAAGATTTACAATACTTGAGCACTGTAGGTAAAGACAGTGACACAGTTTTAGCATTAAGAAATTTTTATATTATTGTAAGAAAGTAAGTTACTTATTATGGAAAATCTCTCCTTTCCGCCTTGCTTGGTCAACTTAAATAGAAGTGTAGTATCGTAATCCTTGATTCATTGATCAAAAGTGCTCCCAGATTCAAAACTTGAAAATGGTAGTTTTTTTACTATAACCGTTTGAGATATCTTTTGGTTTTAGGGACATATTTTACAACTCAGGAACGTTATCGTTTTTGGTTTACGTCTCGGAAACGGATAATAGCGACCAGCCATGACCCATAGTCGGGTTTCGCCGTCTATTCGCTTTTTTAGGTTTTTTTATATATCTGAACACGGCCCGTGCTTTGCTTTCCAACTGGTCTTCTTTGGTGGTCTACAGTGAAGCTTTCCCCCCGAATAACCTTCTTCAATCAGTTATACTTAAACATGGATTGAGCTTTGCTCAGCTTACGTCAAATAAATAGAAAATCATTGATAGCGACTAGATCTCTGAAAAACCATTTAGCAACCACTACTAACAACTAAGGTCTCATCGCGATACAACAACTTCTTCCAGAGATATAGAATATCTATCAAAAATACAAAAATGCAACAGTAATATCGCTTTAAACTCCTTTCCCTACCATTACCAGCAAACAAAGTTCCATAGCAGTAATTACCTTCTGATGCAAACAACGGAACAAAAAACGAAAAGAAAGGCTACTAATGATGCCTGAATGGTTTGGAAGCAGCTTCCTTGGAACTACTGCCAAAGTCCCATTTCAATACAAAACCCGTTCCTGAGATGTCGAATATTTGGTATTAAAACAGAAAACGACTGGTAATGTCCAAATCACTTAAAAGCCATTTTCTTATTACTTCCAACAACCAATGTTCCAAACAGTTTTCCGAGCTACAGTGTATCTATTTAAAAACACATTTTCAAGCTTCATACTCTAGAGACTTAGAGAGCCTAGAACTATAACATACTACAGTTTCAGCCAGTTTCACCAAGCGCCAAATTTCATAAGGACTGTTCGAGGTCTTTTGATTGGCCCAAAAAGTTCGGTAGTTTGGAAAGTCCAATAGACTAAAAATCTAATTGACTCGAAGAATCTGACTACAGACAAACGTAGAATTTTTAAAAGTAGACAGGAAATAGGTCCGAATTCAATCTATACACTTCACAAATTAAGAGTCAAGAATGTCTGAACTAAAAATAAGCCAAGACACATTATTGCTTTTTACTTATTTTAAGTCAGCTCTTCCCAATTTGAACTTACTGTGAAATTGACCTTAGTCAGCTGAAGCAGAAAGGAAGACAAAATTAAAAGGTGGAAAAAAGGATGCAAGAGCACTGAACACTTATAACTAGAGACCGGAAAAATAAGCAAAATGATGCAAAATGCTCTCTGTATCTTCTAATATATTCTTTCAAAATATAGGAATTACCTGCTTTATTACTTGTTATGTCTTAAATAGCTCTAGAAAACAATAAAAGTTGCAATTTCATAGTTCCGAAGAGTGATATTGAAATATACGCTATGAATTTTGCTTATTTTTCCGGTCTCTAGTTATAACTTTAAATTTCGTGATGCTTGTTTTGTATTGTGACCTGTAATGCGATATCTTAGACAGTGAGAGGATGCATATTTTTGTCTAGCTATTTATCTTATTTATTTATTCATCTATTATTTAATTAAAAAATCTAAACCAAGCAGTTTGAGTTCTTTAAAACATTATAGCAAGATTTAGGAAAACTGATATTTTTTGTCTAGTCGTATAAATCTACTTCAGTACAAAATTAAAAGATTAAGATGAGAACAGCAAAACACTCCTTTTATCGGCTTTTATGAAAACTTAGGAATGTTACGGATAAAAAGATAAATAACAATTGCCATTTATAAAATAAATAATCGTTTTGAATTATTGCACGTTCATATTAAAACGCAGTTATTTATATTTATCTAAATTAAATTAAAAGATCTTCTATTTATCTGTTATTTGTGAATAGGTAACCTTGACCTTGATACGTATATAAGGTATAAGGTACTTAATAATTTCTGTACTTGATTTTAAATACAGGATGCAGGTGTTCGAAATGAGCAAAAAGTATTGACACAGCAGATTCCTGATCTAAGATTAGGGTTTGTTTTTTAATAATATATTATGATGATATTAAAAACTCTATGGTTTAAAATAAAAAAATAAATAAAATGAATGGTTAATCATTCAAAGAATATAATATGATTAAGTGCATGTACAGTAGGTTTTGTGATTAGGAATAGATAACGAAAAGTAGGTTATATAGAGTGGGTGGCTAAATAAAAAAAAAGGAAAGGGAAAAAGGGAAGTTTGTGGAAAAGAAAAATTGAAAAAGAGGTATCTAGGTGTGGTTGTTGTTATGCAGAGACGTAAAAAAGAAAAATAAGAAAAAACTGTAAAAGAAAAGCTTTTTCTTTTA
>VTPC01008576.1:12641-35320 GCA_011009095.1 Ignelater luminosus
ATATGGTTGATTAAGAACTATGTATGTAGATGGTTATTAAAACTTACTATGTATATGGTCATTAAGAGTTGTTATATATATATGGTTTACATTATGTTAGTTATGGTTTATGTTAATGTTACACGCTATTACAAGAAAATTGATACAACAAGAAAATAAAACAAGATACACAAATTAGATGGATTTTTATTTGTAATTAGTAGTGTGAAAATAAACTAACAAACGGGAAATCAAGGAAGAAATCGGTACAGTAAATGGAAAGATGAAAGAGGAGCAAAATAAGTGTGAGTGCACATGATTATTAGATTGATTAGAAATTATAAAAAAGAGACTTTCATATTAAATAAAAGACTTTATTAAATAATAGTTACATAATCTTGTCAAATAAAAAACAGTTTATTAGTTAAAGAACAAAGTATATTTTGCAAAGGACAATTATAATATTTATTATCATAAATATCTTCTAATTCCTTTTCCTTTCTTCTGTTTGTTTGGAGGGACATAAGAGTACTTTGGTGCGCGTTTAGAACTTCACTGTGGTGAACAATTTTTGGGTGAGATACAAAGCGCGAAATCAAGGGTGATTCTGTGAGAAGCCATCTAGGAGTGAGAGACGTAAAGGTGAACAAAGGATACCCAAGAAGAGGAAGAGGACCTACTAAAGTTTATAGGTGGTATAATTAGAAACAAATACAAAAAAAAGAAAGTAAAATCTTAACCACAAAAAAAAAGGAAGAAAGTTAAAATAATAAAACCCTGTAGTTAGAATAGTTAGATAAAAAAAAAATGTAAAATTCTTTGAATGAGTTAATCATTAGCAATTTATAAATTTTTTTGACAAATATCAGTGACACAAGTTAATGTCACAACCATTAACCTATAAGTAACAAACATTTTTTTGACATTAATTTAAAAATTGATTGACAATCCGAGCATCAGTATACTTTGAAGGTGTAAGGTTTCTGTAAGAAACCTTGTCTAATATACGAAAGAAATACGGTTTCAAAGCTTACTACGTAAATTATATGAAATAATGAAAACTGATAGCAAGGTATACCGACTCGTTGATAATTAAGTTTTAATTTGAGTAAGTGATCGCACTGAGGCAAGTTGGGTCAAAGAGTAAATATCATGAGACTTTTGTATAAACTTTAAATTTTTTTATTTCATTTTTGTTAAATTCTTCCAAAGAAATTATTTATTACTATAGCAGTCAGACAAGTTGTAATTAAATCATTCTACATCTTCCAGTGAAAAATATATTAGACAAGTAATTAATTTTTAATTTTCATGATGTAAGGAATATAGACCTGATAAAACTGAAGTGATAATTAAAATTGTTTATTTTTCTACGTCTATTAATGTATTTCTTTTGCTTTTAAAAAATACTTGTTATTTTTGCTTTTGTAGTTTCTTACTGAAAATGCTAAAAGCATATAATACTAGTTGAGCAGACACTATCACGCAATGCTCTGCCGTCATGTGGGTTGCATAAGCGCTTATAATAGAATTTTTCTTTCATTCAATTTTTAATTATGTAATTTCAAGATTATTAAAGTGGCAATATTTTTAAGTTAAAGAACTTAAAAGTCTTTGATTTTTGCTTACAGTTCTTTTAATTATACATTAACATAATATCTTTTTATGTATAGTAAGAAATTATTGAATTAATTCTTTTAATAAACATATTGCAATTAAATTAAACACAATTTATAGAATCCTAAATATTGGTTGAAAGTCATATGCTGTAGTTAATCGATACAGAGAAACAATAATTTATATATCTAGTCAGCTAATCAGCAACAGAAATTTATAAAACTATTCATCACTAAGATTATTTGTATTTGCAGTTATGTCTTAAAATTTCATAAAAGACCTGATGTATGTTTATAGTATTAAAATTATTCCTTATCACGAAAAGCTTTTGAATATCATCATGAAATGTCATTTGAAAAGTGTAAACTGTAATTTAAGTGGATAATTTACTTTAATCTGCATTGTTATAATAAAATTAAATAATGGATTTCAAGTCTCCTGTATTCAGAAATATCTCACAATATCAAGTCCATACAGCTGAGTACCTTGTAGTATATCAAATGCACCAACAGATTTTTTCTGGACATTTTAGAATATCTTTTTTAAATTGTAAATAAGTAAATTGCATTTATAAGTATTGCCTTCACTGTACTTGACTTACTGAATTATAGAAAATTATTCCCTTACATGGCCATGCAGATGCTGATGCATTTATTTGTTATTATTACTTTATCACAAACGGGAAATATTTATGAAACTACTTATCAAATATTATTTATAAAATAATAATTCTGGAAAAAAAGCTTTTTATTCTGTGGTTAGCTTTATTATAATTGAAAGGGCGGATGGATAAAGGTGCTATGTGACATTTTTCTGTTTTTTGAGATTTCAGTGTGAATAAAGATGTTATGATGTGCTTCAGTAACCTATGGTATACCTTTTCTAGTCGGTCAAGCGTTACCTAATCCCGATATAAGATATGAAGTACATAAATGTGCTATGTAACACAATTCTTGCGTAAATAGTGTGAATAAAGAGGCTAACATCACAATTCAAAAATGTCACATAGCACCTTTATCCATCCACCCCTTCAATTATGAAATTTGCATTTCTAAGCTTTCAGATAATATGCATAAACCGAGTGCCTCACGGAAAACGAAACATAGCCGGTTTCCTGCGTAAAATTTTTTAGTAGTTCCAAGAATTCTTTGAATATTGTACACAAGTCATTGCAGTTTCTTAGCCCAAAAGAAGTCTACATGGATTGCCTATTGTCTAAATTGTTTTTCTGATCTAAATCTAAAATGGTTGGGCATTACACTTTGCACTAAAATTAAAAAATAATTAGTACTGTATACTATATGGAACATTTAGATCTTTCGTTTAATAAAACCGAAAACCCAATTTATTCACTTATTACACTAGTGGGCTGCATAATAGACAGTAAACAATTCAATATCTTCTTTGATGTTCAAAGTCAATTGTATATAGTTTCCTTGTTTTGGAATGAGAAGATATCCTCTATAAACACAAAATAACATACTTCGAAAATCTTAATCTACACAAAAATAGGCATGTTACTTTGTTTCGATTCTCTGCATAAAATAATTTGAACTTTAAGAGAAGCACCTAATAAAAAATAGACTCGACTAAAAATAAAATACGTAGGATTTGATATTAAACAAATTAAATTCAAGTACTGCATAATTGTTTAATTTCTTAGAGTGTTTTTGAGTGATAATCAAAGACACTTGAAAATATCTGATAAATATTTAACTAAAGCGAGAACGATCAAAAAAATTTTTTTTAATCAAGATGAAAATTGAAAATTGACTATTTTGGTGCCGGTATGGCTTTGGTGACATTGTTTTTGGCGGCAACTTCACATTCAGAATTAGTTGTTTTTAATCCAATTAAATAAATCAAAGTTGTTTTGTGAGAATTTATTACTTATCGTAGGACACACTACATAAACTGCTAAATTATCTATACACTGTATATACAGTGTGTCCGAAAAGTATGGAATATCCTATATATCCCAGTAAATATGCATTTTTGGAAAAATGTTTCGTATAAAAGTTGTTTAGTGTTTAGTTTTACATTACAGGGCAATACCAAATAATTATACCTTTATTGTACTCATTTGATAGAGAATGTTTTTCTCTTTTCAATGATGTAAAACTTTAATAAACTTGCATAAGTAAATTTTGATTAAAATGCAAAAAATTGTTTGAAAGTTATGGATCTAGTTCATTAGGAAATAGAACAGTTAAAGCAGGAAACAAGTCAAATCTTAAAAAATTTAGATAAGCATTCGCTGTTAAATTATGTTCTATAAAAAAAGGTCCCAAAATTTGGGTTCCAATAATTCCTGCCCAGACATTGACTTTCTGCTGATATTTGGTGTGCCCTTCTACATACCAGCCAGGATTTAGCAAAGACCAGTAGCGCGTGTTTTGTTTGTTAATGGTACCATGCAAACAAAACGTTGCCTCATCAGTGAAGAGAATATTTTTATGAAAATTTGCATTTTCCTAAAGCCTATGTGTTATTTCTTCGCAAAATTGCAATCTTCGATCTAAATCATCTTCTAATAATTCTTGAACTATACAAGGTTTATACGGATGCCACTTCTCCTTTCTTACAACTTCGTGTGGAGTGGATTTCTTCAAAGTATGTTCACGAGCAATTTTTCGAACAGAAACATGTGGATTTTCCACGACAGCCAACATTATATTCTCACGTTGTTTATTATTTAGAGCTTTAGGTCTTTAGATCTTTGACAGAACCCGTCTCATGAAATTTATGCAAAATTTTACTTAGAGTGGACAGAGAAATATGGTATTCGGGGTGCACGTTACTAAACAAATTGCAAACTTCCTCCAGTGTTCTCCTTTTGTCTCTATATCTCAGCATCATTAAAATTTCGATACGATGTTTTTCTGATAAATGATCCATAGGAAGTCGTATTTCTGTAACTTTGTTATCCTCACGTTAATCAAAATGCTTAAATTAATTAAACAAATAACTTTTTGCTTCAGTTCGGTTATTAATTGTCATTTCTACGACGCATTCAATTGTTGCAACAAACAAAAGTGTATCACACCAACCATACTGTGACTAGATGATATTGAAAATTTAAAAGACCGCGTCTGGAAAGGTAACAGATGAATAAATAAACTTTTAAGCGTTATTCAAACAATTTTTTGCATTTTAATCAAAATTTACTTATGCAAGTGTATCAAAGTTTTACATCATTGAAAAGAGAAACACATTCTCTATCAAATGAGTACAATAAAGGGATACCTTCCCATTAAAAAAAATTGAAGCATTATTCGTTGCGCTTTTGTTTTGTTTAAAAATAGTTATTTGGTATTGCCCTGTAATGTAAAACTAAACACTAAACAACTTTTATAGGAATCATTTTTCCATAAAATGCATATTTACTGAGATATATAGGATATTCCATACTTTTCGGACACACTGTATAGTGTATCAAATCCAATTCGATAATCAGTTCCTGCTTGCTTTAAAACGAATTTAGGCCGTATTTTATCAAGCAAGGATTAGTTACCGAATTTGGTTTTAATATTATAGGACACACTGTATTTAAGAAACGTCTTAAAATGTAATAAATATATAATCTACAAATAACCAAGAAAAATAATCATTCAGTTCAAGGTATACACACGAATCACAATGATATTTTATTACGTAACTCTCTTAACTTTCGTGTGCATGTTTTTATATTCTGTGTATGGTGCCAAAATTCTAGGCCTGTTTTCTGTACCTTCAATAAGTCATCAGGTAGTTTTTCAACCATTATGGAAAGAACTTTCACTAAAAGGTCATAAGGTTACTGTTATTACGCCAAATCCTTTGAAAGACAAATCGTTAGTGAATTTAACTGAAATAGATGTAAGTTTTTCGTATAGGGTGGTCACAGAAGCTAATTTGCAACAATCAATTGAGAAAGCGCGTTCATATAGAGATGTTGTTGATGCTATTTTTACAATTATGACAAATGCTGTGCAAGAACAATTAAATCATCCTGACGTCCAAGATCTAATTAAAAATAAAACAACGTGCTTTGATTTAGTAATAGCAGAACATTTTAATCCGGCAACGTTTGCATTCAGTGCTCTGTATAACTGTCCTCTGATTGGAATTTCATCTCTCGCGGCACCCTTAAACGCTCATGACGTTATGGGAAACCCAGCTCATCCTGTATTGAATCCCGACATGCACTTACCCTTCACAGACGAGTTGGGATTTTTTAATCGGATTCAGAGCGTTCTACATTTGATCTGGTTCAAATACTATTATCATTATTACTTTTTACCACAACAAGATAAGATTGCAAAAAGGTACCTCGGAGACAATTTGCCATACGTAGGTGACATTGAAAAGAATGTTAGTATGGTATTTACTAATGAAAATTTACTTATTCATCCTATACGACCTAACGTACCCGCTGTTGTTCAATTGGGAAGTATGCATATCAGAAAAGCTAAACCATTACCAAAGGTAAGACGATAATTAACGTTCAAACAAATACAGTAGTGTTGTTAATGGAAAATCATGAATATTACTTTTGTTAGGATTTGCAAAAAGTATTAGATGCTGCAACAGGAGGTTTTGTATACTTCAGTTTGGGTTCTAATATAAGAAGTGCTAACCTTTCCTTAAATATACGCGAGAAAGTTATTGGAGCACTTTCGGAAATTCCTTATAAGGTTCTTTGGAAATGGGAAGATGAAAGTTTACCAGGGAAACCAAAAAATGTCATTATAAGACAATGGCTACCTCAGCAAGATGTTCTAGGTAGTAATTACTTTTACAAATTTGCTGGAAAATTCTTATTTGAGTCGTCAGTATTATTAAAATCTCAATTATAAATTGTTCTACTCTAAATTGCGCAAACTTCGCTTTAATAATTTTAGTGTTTATTTGATTATGTTTACATCATCTTTTAAGTGTTTATAAGCAGTTTAGATCTCATTGGCATGTTATCTAAAAAATTTGGAAATCCTTCATTGTATATTATGCAATGTCCTAAACACATAAAATAAGCGATTATAGCTATCTAAACGGATTTAATCAATGTAGGTCATCCCAACATAAAAGTGTTTGTAACTCAAGGAGGTCTACAATCAATGGAAGAATCAATTTCCAAAGGAGTTCCACTAGTAGGAATACCAATTTTTGCAGATCAACCCTTAAATGTAAAGAAAATGCTAGATTTAGGAATAGCACAAGCTGTGAATATCAAAACTTTAACGAAAGAAAATCTCAAAGCTGCTATATTAGAAGTCGCCCAGAACTCTAAGTAAGTTCTGTTTTTTTCTTTTTGCAGCAAACGTCATTAATGAAAATTTTCATGATAAACTAGATACAGAAATAGGGTAAAAGAACTTTCCCAACAACTAACAGATGTGCCTATGACAGGAGTAGAGAAGGCGGTGTGGTGGTCCGAGTATGTCATTAGACACAAGGGAGCATGGCATTTACGAAGCCCAGCAATTGATTTGCCTTTATATCAATATCTGCTGCTTGATGTAATAGGGTTTTTATTTGCAATAGTAATTGTTATTGTTACTATAGTGTATAAAACTGTTAAATTAAGTATTGGGATTGTAAAAAAACCAAAACATTAGATTTCTTAAAGAAAGAGACTACTTAATACGAGGCATTCGATATTAATTAAATAGAGAATTAATTGTAAAGTATGTCAAACCAAAAATATGTACAGTACAGGGTATAGTCTGCTTAAATATTGTAGAATTCAGAGTAGACTTTTTGATACGATATTTTTGTAACAGTGCACAGTATTTTGAAGCTTTGCTAGAAGTTACCAAATAAATATTTATAGGTTAATGGTCTGTTGTTTGTGTCAATCTATAAACATTAAACATCAGCTGTCAATGGACGTAGCAATTTTTTCCTGTAGGTTGTAAATGAGGCACGGGGCGGGGTTTTTAAATCATACTTCACAGGAAAACTTTCATTGCTAAAATAGACCCAGGAGTAGAAGGTCTTGTAACTTGAGTTTTATTAAATGATGAGCTTAGCTATATTTTACATTACTGTTATACACGCTTTTTACAGTAAATTTAAGTTCAGATTGACGGATTTGTATAATTTTCTCTTTTTTTCTCTTTGACCTGTAGCTTCATAAGAAGCAAAGGGCACACCGGGGGGTATTTTGTTTGTCTGTGGTAGATGGTAGTGCGGCAACTTCTACTCATCTTGGTTGGAGTCCGTCGTGCATATATTTTTATTTCCACTTTTGTCGATTTTGAGCTGTATGTTTTATCTCTCTCCAAGACATGTTTAGTTGCTGAATTTCCCTGGAAAAGTTTCGTATGGTCTGCCTTTCTTCCGTTTCCCTCCTACGTTGAAATCTAATGCCTGTCTAGTTAAGTTATTGTGTGGTTTTCTTAATGTATGCCCAATCCACTCCCATTTTCTGTGTCTAATTGTTATCTCTATTCTTTCTTCGTTTGATATCTCCCATAACCTTAAGTTTATTATTTTATCGGGCCAGAATATTTGGTGGATTTTTCTTAGACATTTAATTAGTTAATGTTTGTAACATTCGTATACTTTGTTTATTTAATGTCCATGTTTCTGCACCGTGCAGTAGTGCGCTTTTAACGTTGGTTTGGAATAAATGTAATTAATAAAATTAATTAAATAAAAATCAAAAACTTAAGGAAGTACCTTTATTAACCTACTCAATACATATACCTTAAGCTATGGATCTCCAATACAAACCTAATTTTGTTTCAACTGTAATATTTTTTTGATCTCCAGATTTTTCTCAGCATATTATACGACTTTTGGGCTTGCTCTATTCTCCTTCTTATGTTTCTTTGAGAGCCTCCCGTTTTATCCACTATACTTCCTAAGTAACAAAATGCTTCAACCTTTTCAATATTTTTATGTTTTATGCTTATACTTTTTTCATCCTCTTCTCCATCTTTTAGGATTTTTGTCTTCTTCTTATTTATTCTAAGACCAACTTGATTTGCTACTTTTTTGACTCTCATTGTTTTTCTTTGATTCGGGTTTTTCTTTCTAGTTATTAGGTATATGTCGTCCGTAAACTCAAGGTCTTCAAGTTTGTTAAATGTACCCCAATTTATTCGGGATGTATTATTTCTTATATTCTCCATCACCCAGTCTATAATGATTAGAAATAGAGTTGGTGATAAGACGCGCCCTTGTTTAACTCCTGTGTTAATCGTAATTTTTTCGGGCAGTTTCCCTGCATGTTCTACTTTTGCTGAAAAGTTTTCATACATAATTTTTATCATTTTCCTTATTTTTTCTTTGGTAGTCCATATGCGTCTAGAATTTTCCACATGTTCTCCCTCGTTACTGAATCAAACGCCTTCTCGAAATCTATAAAGTTGATGTAGATGCTTTCCCCCATTTCTTTGGTTTATTCGAATATTATCCTCAACGTGCACATTTGATCTACGCATGAGCGCCTTGCTCGGAAGCTTGACTGGTTTTCCTTTAGTCTCTGGTCTACCGCAGTTTTCATTCTGTTTAATATTATTTTACACAATACTTTACTAGCCATTCACAGAAGGGTTATTGGTCTCGAGTTTTGACAAATCCTGGTATCGTTTCCGTATTCCAGATTTTGTTCGTGAAGATGTGTAGGATTTCTATAGATCTTTCGTTATCTGCTTTAATAACTTCTGTGGGAATATCATTCACGCCTGCGCGTTTACCATTCCTCATACTGTCAATTGCTTCCTGGATTTCCTTCACTGTAATTTCGTCTTGGTTTATGTTTAACGGCTCGCTTCTCTCCAGTTCACCTATAGCTTTTGTTTCTTTCTTCTTGTATATTTCAGCAAAGTATTCTGTCCATCTTTTTATGATGTCGCCTTCGCTTTTGAGTATTTCTCCGTTTGCTCCCTGTATTTATTAATTGGCTTGGTTCTACTTTATATCTCTTCTTTGGGCTGCTTTCTCTGCTTCTTCCGGCAGGTTTTCAAGATAGTTTTTTTGTCTCTTCTTGCCCTCTTTTTTACTTCTCTGTTCTTATTCCAATATTTTCTATGTATTTGGTCTTTTTTGTTTCGTTTTCTGTATTCAACCATTTTCTTTTTACTCTTTTCCTTTCTTTGATTGTATTCAATGTAGCGTTTGTTATCAATGTTTTTTGTTTTCTCACTTTGTGTTCAATCGTTTCTTTACTGCATCTTTGAGATGTTGCCAAATGTTCTCTACCGTAACGTTTCTAAGTGTGTTAATTTTTCCGATATTCTTTTGCATGTGCTTTTTATACTCCTCTAGTATTTCTTTATTTTATTTTAATTTGGCAACATGTTGTTCCTCTTCAAGCTTATTTTTATTTTGGCTCTATGAAGTTGATGATCTGATCCTATATCTGCACCCCTCATCACTCATGTCTCTTGTAAGAAGTTCCTCCATGTTTTTTCAATCATTATAAGGGTCAATTTGGTTTGTATAGATACCTCCAGGTGATATCCAAGTTGCTTTGTGATTGTCGTTGTGTTTGAATAAGCTACCTGCAATAACTAAATTAATTGTCAAGCAGAATTCTACTAGTCTGCGGTCATTTTCGTTAATTTCCCCAATTCCGTGTTTTCCATGATTTTTTTTTAGATTGCCCATTAATAATTTTAGTCCCTCGATTGTTTCCGTTGTATAATCTCCCAGTTTGCTTGGAATTCCTCATAAAAGATATCTTTATAGTTTGATCGTCTTTATCATTTGTAGGGCTATAGACGTTTATAATAGTTATATTTCTGTATTTCCCTTTAAACCGTGTCTGTATTATCCTTTCTGTTTTGCCTCCCCATTTCTGTGAGCTTTTTTTAAATTGATTTATCATAATAACTACTCCCCTTTCTTTTTTTTCACGGTTTTGCCTTCACATCCTGAGTAGAATATTAGGTTTCCATTTGCAAGTGTCATATCTTAATCTTGTACTTTGTCATTTCTCTTGAGATTTGTTCGGCTTTGCCTATTGTGGCCATTGTTTGGACGTTTCAGCACCCCAGAAAGAATTTAGATTTGTCTCCTATTATAGTTACTTGTTTTTTTTTGTATCATATTCAGTTCGTTGTTCTTGTTCGTTTCCTGTTTCACCACCTTTTTCTCTGTTTTTGTGTCGGTGTTATAGTGGTGTATTCTGGTAGTTTTTTGGAATTTCTTTTAGGCTGTGCTTGTGTTTGTTCCATTTCCATATTTGCCCTTGTATAGTACGCTTTTGGTATCCGGTTTTAACTTGGTTGCCTTGGCTTATTTTTTCTTTTGCTTTATTTCGGATTTCGCGTTGTATACGCATTTTTTCTTTTGTTAGATCGTTGTTTATATATACTTGTTCATGTTTAATTAACCTCAGTTTCTTTTTGTTTGCATTATCTCGTTTTTATCTTCCTTGCTCCCTGCTTTTACCATACATGTTCTACGTATTTCCCAATTTATATGCCTCTTCTATTTTTACTTCCGTGTATAATTTGTATAATTACGGATGGCCCATTTGGGGGCCCCCTACAGGATGAGGCCCGGGGCGGACCGCCCCCTCCGCCCCCCCTTAGGTACGCCATTGTGCACAAGTAACACAGAAATTGTAGCTAATTAAGGCACACTGTCCATAAGAAATCTTTACTCTTTTATAGAAGATTTTTACAAAAGAGATCATAAGTAATACTTATATACTAACTATGATGCTAGATTTTAACGTAGAATACAAAATCAGTAATTCAGACTATATTTTTGGAAAATCTAAAATGACTACAATTTGTGTAAGATTACTTGTCAACATTTTATATGCTGTAGTACCACAATCTAATGTCTATGATAGACATTTTTTTAACATCCACGAGTAGTAAATACATTGATGTCCACGCAATGCAAAAGTTACAGTACAACTCTTTAAATGTTCTTTCGTAAAATTCAGATCATTAATCATCACCTTCAAAAACAAGAAAGAATGAAATTTCAAAGATTGTCATACCTCTAAGTGGTATTTATGTTCAGTTTGATCAAATCATTTAATCACAGCTGTAATATCACGAGAAATCAATAATTGATACATGTAAGAATTAGTTTTACCGTATATTCACAAGAAACATTTTACTAGGTAACCTTCAGTAAAATTAATGTTTGACCATCATTCCCCAAAGATGTTAGACAATATACAACTTGACAGAAAGAAACAGATGGAGTATTAACATTTGGAGAATAATGTAAAACAAAAGAATTTAATCCAGTTATCCCAACTAAATGAAGTTCATAAAAAGCAACGTAAGCAGACATGGAATCCCGGTAACTACAATTTTCTATTAAAATGCCCAAACATCCGCGAGGTCGAAAGAAAAGAAATGCGAGTGTGCATAAGAGAATACTTTGAGATCTCTGAGATTATGACGTTTACAGTAAACAGATTTCTCCACCAAGATAATTATCACATAAGAAAGTAATGATCAGATAACATCTATACCATAGACAGTTAGAGTGAAATCTCTCTTGTTTCAAAATAAATCTAGTCAATATAACCAATCTGATATTAGCAGAATGTTTAGAATGTATCAAAGTTTAGAGTAAAACAATTTCCAAAGATTTCATCAATGTAGTGGATTATGTGTTTGATCCCCGGCCGAGGTCTTGAGTTTTTTACGCAAACAAATTGCAACAGAATGCTGTCTTCTAGGAGATATGTAGAGCAGTGTGTTCCATGTAACTATTGCACGTTAGAAATCTCTACCAGGATTAGTGGTTGAAATATCATCGACTTTGGCTAAGGTTTCATCAGTGTAATGGGTCGCAATTGTGAGAACTTTTGAGGCGAGAATCTGTGAAAGGATACCATCTTTTTTTATTCTTAATTTGTCAGTTTAAATTCAATTTCTAAGCAATTAAAAATTGATGGATCAGACTTTCCTCTCCCATGGCCCATCTGCAATAGTCCAAGGTTGGCCTTTGCATCATCTATTGACCTTTTTAATAATGCTACATACAAACACGATTCCACGGACCATCTAAAGTGGCCCAGAGTCAGGTTTTTCACTTCATTGCCTTTCTTAGTAAAACTAACTGACGAATAATATAGATTAAGCTAAACCCTCTCACAAGTCACCTGCTGTGGTCCAAAGTTGGATTTTGCCGTCCATTGTCCTAAAGAGTGCCAAATACAAACACGAGTCGGACTACGCTACACAATACACAATTTGATATTCCAAAAACATCTTTAAGGACGAATTATACCGACTAAGTTCAGATTTTAATCGACATTTACGCCTATGATTATTTGATCAATTTTATTAAGTTAATTGGAATTGAATTTAACTTTGAATAAAGCTTACAGTCGAAAAGCATTTTATATGTTTAAAAGAAGACCAAATTAATATAAACAAATTCCCAATTGAACGGCAGCAAGACACGAAAGTGGCAGGGTTTCGGTCTGCACTGTCGGAGACGACCACCTGCAGTATGACGGTGCAGAACAAATCGTAGAAGAGACAACTGCAGTCTTCCCATAATCGAGTGAGTGGGGTTCCATAATTAAAAAGGTACATCACAAGATAGAAAACGGTAATTAACATCCGGAAGAAAAATTTTGAGATTACTTATTAACTTCACAATTAAATGAGGCTTTTACTATTAAAAAACAATATTAGATGCAGCAAAGAACCGGAGAGAATAATCTAAGAAACAATACGTAGAAAGAAAGCTTCCATAAGATGCACCTAGTACTCACTTCACTAAGCGAGAACGTAGAAGGCGATAATACATGGTTAACTACCCTGTACAACTGGATAACCCACCAAAACGTACGAGAAAGACACAGGAAATTTCTGGGTCAATGTCAAGTGAATATACAGCTCGACGAAAATTTCAAACCGCTAGCCAGTCAAAGGGATTCTAAAGTACTTGATGGAGGTAAGATTTCCTAGATTTTGCCGATGAAGAAAACGTCTCTGAAAGTGACTTAAGCAGTTGGATGGATAAGAGACAAAGAAAAATCCAAGCAGGCACCTTTATTATAAGAGAGCAGGCTTAAAAATAGTATAATTATGTAACAAGTGCCAAAAAAGTATTTTTTGCACGATTGCAAGTTGCAAGTTGAATGAAAATTGTTCTTTTGGCATATGCTGCATACCCTAGTCTTTTTTCGTCCGTTCCAAATAAATTTTCTTGGTACAGTCTTTGATTTCAAAAGGGGCCTTTTAAAGCACTAGTGCTCAAAAGTAATATTTTCTGGCACTACTGCACTTCTCAAGAGGTTTTTCAAAGGGGAAACTCTTAAAACCAAACTTAATTGAAATTCCTCGAAAGGAGAAATTACGACATACGTTCTGAAAGAGGGCTCGAAACTGGAACTATATCTCCAACATCAAGAGAACCAGTAATAATGTAAAATGAAAACAGAAAGAGTAATGAATTCTATCAATATGATTTGATAACCACCTTCCCGCTTGACGAAAGATTTAGATAATGAAAAATCATTGCTCGCTGGAATCAAGTACTGACTATAAATATAGGCATTGAAAGAAGGTTGTATGTTTTGAAGATCGTTAGTGTTTGTGGTACTACTTACTACCTTGTAATTAGTAAACAGTAGACACTTCGTTGCAGAACTAACCATAGCAGTTTTATTTTCCAATTGTGAGAGCATATGACGTTGGACGCTAAATTATTCTGTGGAGATTTATTTGTTATGCTAATTTTGTAACACAGTAAGAGATTACTCAATTAACTCAATTACAATGTCTCTGTACAAAAAACAACGTTATTACATACAACGTCACGTATTTTCGCAAAAAGTCTGTTAACTTTAAAAAACAAAAGAACAACTACGTACGACCTTTATGCACAGCCATCGTTAGTTTTTCTGAGCGGAATGATTAAGTTGACAATACTGTCGATACAGCTTGTTTCGACTCAAAACGCTGATAGTTCATCTTAGATGCTTCAACTAGTAAAGAACGAATGATTGTTAGTAGAAACCTGCACAGGACCGGGTTTTCTGGCCGGACCTTTACGCGACCCAGACCAGGCCTTAGTTCAATGGTCTGTCGGACTTTTCGGGCATACATCTGGCCTCTTGGGCTTCTCGGGACTGTCGAGTCTTTCAAGCCGTTTTCGAGCCTATCGGGCTGCTCGGGTCTATCGAGCCGTTCGCGTCTATTGGGCTGTTCGGGCCTGTCAGGCTTGTCGGACCTGTCGAGCTTATCAGAGCGATTGGGTTTTTTGGGCCGTTATTTTTGTAGTTATCCAAAGTAAACCATCCGTACTGCACCAAACCTAATATCTTTCATACTGATTCGAACTGAGAATTGCCGTACGAGACTCGAACAAAACCGACATCTTTTTCTTATTGGCTCTGACAGGAGTAATTTTTGTACTGACCCGGACAAGCATTACATTCATATTAAACCGAAGAGGAGGATTTGTGTACTACACAAATAAAACGCTTGTCGTAGTTGATTGAGTTAATTAAATATTGATTGAATAGGAAATTTTGCAATACTAATTCTATTTATCTAAATTAAAATTACAATTGCTTTGTTCTCCAAATAATCAAAAAATTTTCTATGAGAGATATAGTATGTGTAACAACCACTTTCAAAACCAACTGCCATACGTGTCTTTTAGTATCAAGGAACAACGAGAATTAAATTAGAAAGAGGTAAAAAAATAATAAGAAAAAAATTATAAGGCAACCTACTTCGAAGTAACAAAAATAAAACACGATTGTTATTATTATTATTATTATTATTAATATTATTATTACATTCATTTGAAATAAGCCCCAACTATATCGAACAAGGTATGTACTTTTGTTAAAATTAGGACTAATCTCGAGTGTTACAAAAATGTTTATTAAGATTAATTAAATTAATAATGTTTTTATTATTCTGCGATAACAACAAATCTAAATGGAAATCTGATAATAAACATTTATGAAAATCCACCTAATGGTTAACCTGATTACTCTTATGGATACAATTATTATTGCTCCAACAATAGTTTCTACTGTTATTTTTACTGATCTGGTTAATCTGGTTGAGTTTCCATAGACGTCCATGTGTGAAATATATAATGAAGATATTGTTAAAACAGTTATCAGTTCTATTAATTAAATAAGTAACGACGAGTAAGCTATTTAAGGTTAAAGGTTAAGTTAGTGATATGTTTTATCATAAATTCATAAGTTACAAAATCCAAGCAGATTATTTTATTAGGTCTTTTTATCAAGCGGTCTGCATTTCGTTTTTGATGCATTTTGTATTTAAAAATAGTACTTAGAGGTCGTTATCAAATAATACGGGCAGTTTTTGTTACATTTCAATTACTGTTACAAATTATGTGTCTGATTAGATAATAATTTTTTAATGGGCGCATCTTTATATGTATCTTAAATACTTTATAACTAACTTAAAGATTATTTGAGTGACTTGTTTCTCTTTCGCATTTTATATTTAAGAGACGTCCTATTATGTAGTTAGTACAAAAAGTGTCCTTCGGGAAAACAATTACTCATCAACCATAATGATACTAAGACTAGTGACTTTGTTAGATTTTGTGTGCTTGTTGTTGCATACTGTGTATGGTGCTAAAATTCTTGGGGTATTTGCTGCACCTTCAATAAGTCATCAGGTAGTTTTCCAGCCGATATGGAAAGAGCTTTCTCTAAGAGGTCACGAAGTTACAGTTATTACGCCAAATCCTTTGAATGACAAATCGTTAGTGAATTTAACTGAAATAGATGTAAGCTTTTCCTATAGAATCGTTACAGAAGCTAATTTGCAACGATCGATTGAGGAAGCTCGTTTATACAGCGACGTTGTTGTTGCTATTTATAACATTTTCATAAATACTGCACAGGAACAGTTAAACCACCCTAAAGTTCAAGACTTAATTAAGGATAAAACTAAGCATTTTGATTTAGTAATTGCAGAACATTTCACTCCAGCTATGTTCGCATTCAGTGCGTTATATAATTGCCCTCTGATTGGAATTATATCGCTAGGTGCAACATTAAACGGCCACGATGTTATGGGAAATCCATCCCATCCTATACTGAATCCCGATTTTTCTTTGCCTTTTCAAGGCCAATTGGGATTCTTTGACCGAATTTATAGTGTTTTATATTCAATATGGTATAGATACTATTATCATTATAACTTTTTACCACAACAAGACAAAATTGCTAAGAAGTATTTTGGAGAAAATTTACCTTACATAGGAGACATTGAAAAGAATATTAGTATATTACTAACCAATGAAAATGTACTTATCCATCCTGTGCGACCTAACGTACCTGCTGTTGTCCAGATGGGAAACATGCATATTCAAAAGGCTAAACCATTACCAAAGGTAAGAAAATACGCAATGATTAAACTACTATTACCGCATTTCTAAAAAATTGCAAACATCGCCGTTTTAGGATTTACAAAAAGAATTAGATGGTGCCACACATGGTGTTGTATATTTTAGTTTGGGTTCTAATATAAAAAGTGTCAACCTTTCTGAAGAAACACGAGAGAAAATTATTGGAGCACTTTCGGAAATTCCTTACAAAGTTCTTTGGAAATGGGAAGACCAGAGTTTACCAGGACAACCAAAAAATGTTATTATAAGACGATGGTTTCCTCAACAAGACATTTTAGGTAGTAATCATCTTCATTTTAGTAATATGTATTTACTGTGACTATTAGATTAGTTTTTTATTCGCAAATCAGCAGTTAATGTTCACTGATATATTGTCTGCTTTGTCTTAAAAACATACAATAACCGAGTACAACATGTAAAATAAAAAAACCAATTTAGGTCACCCAAATACAAAAGTATTTGTAACCCAAGGAGGTCTACAATCAATAGAAGAATCAATTTTCAAAGGGGTTCCGATAGTAGGAATACCATTTTTTGCAGATCAACCATTAAATGTCAAGAAAATGCTGGATTTGGGAATAGCACAAGCTGTAGATATAAACACTTTAACCAAGGAGAATTTGAAAGCTGCAATTCTAGAAGTCGCCCAGAATCCTAAGTAAGTGCTGTAAATTCCTTATAGTGAATTGAATTAATGAATACCTTTACGAAACAGATACCGAAACAAGGTAAGAGAACTTGCCCAACTAGTAACAGATGTACCAATGACAGGATTAGAAAAGGCGGTTTGGTGGTCTGAATACGTCATTAGACACAAAGGAGCACGGCATTTACGAAGCCCTGCGATTGATCTGCCAATTTATCAATATTTTCTGCTTGATGTAATAGGTTTTTTACTTGCAGTAGTAATCGTCAGTATTATTATAGTGTATAAAATTGTTAAATTAAGTATTCGATTTGTAAAAAGCTTTTTTAAAATAACAAAACAGAAGATTTCTTAAAGAAATGAAATTAATATAAAAGTTGATGTTATTTACAGCATCAGTCCAATGTATTATGTACCTTGTTAAGTAAATATTTTAAAATCGGCTTTAGGTTTAAATTAGTCATCAATCAGAAAGAAAAAAAAGTAACTGCCCAAATCCAAACAAGTGATAATTAAAAATTCAAATTTATTTCAGTAAAGATTGTAACAGATTTAAACACATCTGTGCTAAGAGGTCTACCCTTTGGCGGAATTTCTAGTCAAAAGACTGTAAAAATATTTTCATGATTATAGAACTTTCTAACAGAGGAAATACAAAGTAATAATAATGAAAGTTACTTGACTCAAGTTTTTATCAGTATTGTAAGATTAAACTAAAATACTGTAACTAAAATACCTTACACATGCACCTGCGTTGTTATAATATTCGAATAGTGGCTTTGGAATTTCCGGTTGTACTTGTAAGAATGATATCTTCTGTAGATGAAAATGTCAAATACAAACCAGATGTGCAATCTTAACAGCTAGATTTGAGTTTGACTATCACATAACGTATGCAACAAATTTTGTACAAGTTTAACAAACTCTTAGGAATGGTAGGAAAATGTTTACACGAATGCAGTATTCCTGAATAACTAATAAGATCAATATTTAGCATCAAACATATTTAGTGTTTTTTAATTACAAGACTGGAAATCTGCCATTTAAAGATATTGCATGAGTTATAACATTCACTTCAACATTACTGTTAAGGAGAACCTTGTGAAGATTTAACCATAAAGAACTAGATAGACTGATACAACAATCTAAACAGATAATGCCCTAATGTTTTGTGCCGAAGTACCTGTATAAGCGGCCGTGTTTTTCCTTATCACTAAAATACAAATGAAACAAATTTATTTTCTAACAAAGTTTTGCTTAATTTAATTTTAGTAATATATTTATAGCACAAAATAGACTTATTTATTATCGACGCAAATATCATTGTTGCATTCCAGTTGCCTTCGGAAACCAAAAACGGTTCCAAGAGTCCAACTGTTTTTCGATTAAATTGTTGACAAATATATTCCACTGCGTTCTCTAGTAACCCTACACCAAAGCCGTTTATGTTCGATGAACGCTGCGCAACCACACTCCTTATGACTTAATGAGCATAGTCTGACAGTTAACTGTTCGAAGTTTATCGATCGTCTTCCAATATCAGCAACAACAAAGTAGAGACCTAATGATTGACCAACATTACCCTTATACATAAAGATCAATACCGACGACATCGGCACCTGCACAACCAATCAGTACCACACCGCTACACAAATATTCTAAACGACCGATATCGTACCTTTATGAATAAACATCGATACCGACGACATTGGTACCTTTACAACCGATAATTCTAACTGACCGCACCGTATTGTCACACTCCACCCGACATTTATCAATATTGCTTTTGCAGTTTCTTGCTAGCGTAAATATCGCTGATGAATTGATAGTTGGTGGACGTGCTAACACTGATATTTGCTTTTCCGTAAAATTATTAATCCTTTTCAATCTCAAATTGAACCCAATCAAATTAAGAACAATCAATTTAAAATTTGAATAATCAGTTTCAAATCGGACTAATCTACTTTAACTTGAGACTAATCAACTTCAAATTGAGACAATCAACTTCAAATTAAAACTAATCTGAATTTAATTTAAAGTTGGTTAGTTTTATTTTGAAGTTGATTGAGTTTCAGACTCGTGAGCAGGAGTGCTATAGAGCACCTAGGACGGAATAGTTGAACCTACATGACTCAAATAAGATCCAAATAAAAGAAGAACGTACTATATTGTTTAGAGTAACTTTCAACTATGGCCATAACATCCAGAGACACGGGAAGCTCTTAAACCCTACAAAATTTAAAAACGTTTCTATTGTTTTCAGGTTTTTTGCCCTGGAATTGTTTTATGGCGAACATTACAAATATGCCCGAAATAATAATAAGCTTGCTGAACGTAATTTTTGGAATTGATCTAGGATACATTATGGCAAAAGTTACTTAAATGGTTACGAAATTGTAATAAAGTTTAGAGTAAGACAATTCCCAATGATTTTATCAACGTAGTGCAATGGGTGTTCGATCCCTGGCCGAGATCTTAAAGCTTTTTACGAGAAAACATTGCAACGGGACGCAGTCTTCCAGGAGAGATGTAAAGCAGTGTGTTCCATGTAACTATGATGTGTTGCACGTTAGAAATCTCTACCGGGATTAATGGTTAAAATATCTTCGAGTTTGGTTAAAGTTTCATCAGTGTAGTGGGTCGCCATTATGAGATTTTCTAAGAGGCGGAAATCCGTAAAAGAATACCATATTTCGGGAGAAATGTACAGCAGTGGGTTCTATGTAATCCTGATGAGCTGCATGTTAATCTCTGTGATTCGCTAAATTCTAGTAGATGGCAAAATGATCATAGTAGTTAAAGCCACTAGATTCAAGAGAACCACAACCCAAAGTCTTGGCCACAAACCAACAACCAGTAAATGTATATAAGCCCTAATTCTCTATTCTTTTATAAATAAATATAAGCACTATCGAGAGCAATCGAGAGTAAATAACAGATATTACGTAAATATCAATTTAATAGTATCCACAACTAAGTAACCATTAAAATTGACAAAATTTATTTGAAAACCAATTTATTATTAAGATGCTTAACCTGTCAGTTTCAATTCAATTTTTAAGCAATTGAAAATTGATGAATCGGGCTTTTTGCGGGACATCTAAAGTGGCCTTGCCTTTCTTAGTAAAGCTAACTGACGAATAATATACATTAATCCTTTCATAGGTCACCTACTTAACTGTGGTCCAAATTTTGATTTTGTCCTCCATTGACCTAAAGAGTGCTAAACATGAACACGAGTTGGACTACGCAACACAACACACATCTTGATATTCCCAGAACATGTCTAAGAGCGGGCTATACAGTGTGTCCATATTTCGATGCTCACTATTGGGATATCGGAAATTTTAA
This sequence comes from Ignelater luminosus, assembly GCA_011009095.1. Lineage (NCBI taxonomy): Eukaryota > Metazoa > Arthropoda > Insecta > Coleoptera > Elateridae > Ignelater > Ignelater luminosus. The sequence continues at coordinate 33,562 of VTPC01008576.1, forward strand.
GAGATACGAAGTCGGTTAAATTAGAAAGAAATTTGGCTATTTTCGAGATTACTTTACTTATGCTTTTGTATTTTCAAAAAAGTTCACGGCTTACTAGATATTTGCTAAAAACAAAATTGGGCACCCTTGCCTATAGGGAGAGGCGTACCTTTCTGGCGTTCCAAAATTCGTATTATACAAACTTTTAATAATACGCAACCCAATTTTCAAGTTTTCATATGCATTTTAAGCATATTTTTTCGATTTTTTAAAAATCTGGAAAAACTGTGAAAAAAATGAACTTCTTCGTATAAAATGTTAATTAAAGAAACAAAGACCACACTGGTCTTTCCGGCGTTTTGATTTTAGGAATTAGGATAACAAGTCTGATAAAATGACGCAAATTTCAAGTGATTAGGATTGGGTACAATAAGTGACATTTTCCGTTTACGGTTTTTCGTGTTTTAGCGTTTTCACCAAAGTACTTGTATTTCGTCACTTTAGGATACTTTATAAATGCCAAATAGTTAGGATTCGTGGAAAAACTAGACTTTTTCATAATTTCCACTACGAGCGCATGCCCACACTTAGCTCGTTGAGATTTTCACCAGAGTACTTAGATACCTTTCTGCGTCGATGTGTAACACCGCCAGAAAGTTAGGATTCAGGTCTTCTTTTTCTGTCAGTGACTCTTGTACCATAACATTGAGAGATACGGAAAGCGCCTAAACCCTAGAAAATTCAAAAACCTTTGTATTGTTTTCAGGTTTTTCGTTCTGGAATTTTTTTTATCGCGAATATTACAAATATGCCCGAAACAATTTGTTTTCTACAAATAATAAGCTTGCTAAACGTAATGTTTGGAATTTATCTATGATGAATGATGGCAAAAGTTACTTAAATGGTTACGCGCTCATTGGATTGGGGAAGCATATACCGCTTTTGCTGCCTGAGCGAGATTTTTTGGTTTTTTTTGTAAGTTTTTATTTTATTTTTCTTGGGAATTTGTTAATATTTAGGTATTTTTTTAAAATAATCTCATTTAAATGTGATATCATTGAAATCGTAATCAAGAAATTGTAATAAAGGATTTAAGAATATGCAGGATGTCCCATTTCAAACTAGGAAATTATTAGCTACATATCAGAAACTGTAAATATGACAATACCGCCAATACGTCCATTGAACTCTCAGAGTCAGGAAACCTACTGGTACAAAATCTTATCATTGTCTAACCACAGAAATTCTCATTTAATCGGTATATTATTGTTGTCAGCTGTTGATTATTAACGAGTAAAATTATATCAAAGGATATAGAATATTCCATTCAAGAATAAGAATGTACGAGGGCGGTTCAATAAGTACCCGTGTTAGAAATGAAGACACAATTTTTTTCACAAATTTTGTTTTTATTTTTCAACATAGTCTCCTTTTAGAAATATACACTTCTCCCAACGTTCCTGCCATTTTTTTAACCCCTCCAAAAAATAGGATTTGTCGAACTCTCCAAAATACACGTCTATCTCGGCGATGACTTCCTCGTTTGAGCTAAATGTTTTTCCCGCGAGCCATTTCTTCATGTTAGGAACAAGAAAAAGTCGCAGGGAGCCAAATCGGGTGAATACGGGGGGTGCGGCAGCAATTCATAACGCAATTCATGCAGTTTGGCGGCGACAACTCCGGATGAATGTGCTGGTGCGTTATCGTGGTGAAACAGCACCTTCTTTTTCGCCAAATGCGGCCGTGTCTCCTTCAATTTTTTGTCGAAGCTGTCTAATAA
>VTPC01008576.1:47429-80609 GCA_011009095.1 Ignelater luminosus
TTCCGGCCGATGGAACCATCTTCGCCTTCTTTGGAGCAGATTCACCGGGAGAAATCCATTGTTTTGATTGTTGCTTAGTTTCTGGTGTGTAATGATGAATCCAGGTTTCATCAACGGTGACAACTCGACGCAAAAACTCCTTCGAATTTCGCTTAAATTGCTCCAAACACTGCTTCGAAGTTAACAGCCGCATCCGCTTGTTGTCCACCGTTAGCAATCGCGGCACCCATCGCGCCGACAATTTTTTCATCGCCAACTTATCATGTAAAATATTAATTGCCGTTCCGGTCGACACACCTACGGCCTCTGCTACTTCACGCACTTTCGTTCGTCGATCAGCGAGAATCATGTCGTGGACTTTTTGAATGATTTCCTCGGTAACCACGTCTGCCGGGCGTCCTGGTCGCTCCTCATCAAAAACAGATGTTCGCCCACGTTTAAATTCGTTGAACCAATATCTAACTGTGGTCATAGATGGCGAAGTGTTCCCATATACAGCATCCAACTTTGCTTTTATCTCCTCGCATTTTTTCCCATCCAAAAACAGAAAGCGAATTACCGAACGATACTGCTCTTTTTCCATCTTAGCTAAAATCACGAAACACGTCTTACTCAAATGGCTGTCAAATCCAAACTAACCTATCAATCAGTCTGCAATTTGTTATACCGTCGTTTGATAGATGGCAGCACACGATGATAACACCAACTTCCCTCAGGGACGCCTTCTGTCGTCAAACACGGGTACTTACTGAACCGCCCTCGTATGTCATTTTCTGCAAAATAAAAGTTTTTATCTGCGGTATCCTGTATAAAGAATTGATGGAAATCTATAACGGAAAGTCCAGGTTAAGGGAGGGAGGTTTAAGATGAGGCAATTCACTGTTTTTAATAATTTTTGATTTTACGTCGACTAAGGTAATGTGAATGGACGATGTTATAAAATGCATTGGCTCAAGCTAACTTTGCAATAAATAAGTACTACATATTTTAAAAACCACACTACTCCAAGAAATTAACGCATCTCTATTGGAAAGGTGATTTCCACTCAAATTTCCGAAAGTGAACTAGAAATAAACAAATAGTTTTAAAATGTCTAGTTAATAAATTAGTAGCTAATACTAGTAATCACATACTAACAAGTTTGTTGTCATACATGCAATGAGAAAATCACAAGAAAATCGACATTTCGCAGCAATTAGTTTCTGGCTGCAATCTTGTGTGACCAATATTTCCATCACTTGCTTTGATTTATTAACTGAACATTTTAAAACTAAATGTTTTTTTCTAGCTCACTTTCGGAAATTTGAGTGGAAATCACCTTCCGAATAGTGATGCATTGATTTTTTGAAGCAGTGTACTTAGCACAACTAACATTTTCTTTAAATTTACATATTTTCTGTGCTACATTGTTTTGTTTTGATCGTGACTTTTATACTAATAGATAATCTACACATAATTGACTTAGTTATCCCTTCTTCGAATATAAGGAAAATCCAGAAATGCGTCAACTTCCATCACGGCGCGGTTATCTACCAATACTACTTATACTCTTCACAGAAAAAACGATCGCGAAGTTGGAATACGAGGTGTGTGAGAAAAGTAATGAGACTGGCAACACTGCGGGAGATCTGGCAACGTTGTGTCTACCGGCCTGTGCTAAACCGGTTTGTTTATAGCTTCCACTTCCTCAGTCCGAGTTACAACTCCGTACAGCTAACATATTATTTTTGACAGCGCCATCAGTGAAGTTGTGTTTTTGTTGTGTTACAGAAATGGAGCATCGGAATTTAGAGCAACGTTGTGCAATAAAGTTTTGTGTTAAACTTGGTGAATCCGCGAGTGTGACTTTTGAAAAGTTGAAACGGGTCTATGGGGAACAGTGCTTATCAAGAGCACAAGTTTTCCGCTGGCACAAATCATTTTTGGACGGCCGAGAACACGTTGAAGATGTACCTCGCTCAGGGAGACTTTCAACTTCAAAAACTGACGAAAACGTTGAACGTGTGAGGGCTCTTGTGAGATCAGACCGTCGTTTAACAATAAGGATGATGAGTGAACAGTTAAATTTAAACACTTTCACCGTGCATCAAATTTTGGCAGACATCATGACAATGTTCCGTGTCACATAGCAATTTCCATCAGTGAATTTTTGACCTCAAAACGCATTACTGTTGTTCCTCATCTCCCCTATTCACCGGATTTGAGTCCTTCTGACTTTTTCCTTTTTCCGAAATTGAAACATGTCCTAAAAGGACGTCATTTTGGAACTCTGGAGAACATTCAAAAGACTGTGACCGACCAGTTAAAAGCCATACCAGTTGAAGACTTCCAGCGCTGCTACCAAGAGTGGGAACAACGACTCCGCCGATGTATAGTTGCCCAAGGGAACTACTTTGAAGGGGATAACATTGTTGTTTGAAAAAAATAAAAACTTTGGTTAGTAGGAAATCAGTCTCATTACTTTTCTCACATACCCGGTATAGCAGATTTATTTCTATAAAATTTGTGAGATAAACAGACACAAAACGCTTATCAAATTGTTTTTATCAAACTAAAAGATAATTTTGTAGTTGGTGGTCAAAACAACTACTTAACAAACGTTGTTTAACAACATAAAGCGCCTAATTAATTTGATCTCGCTATTTAAACGAATGACATGACAAATTCTGATAAGATAGTTTCCTAGAACGTCTCCTCTGTAATTATTTCTCTTGAATGTAATTTAATTGTTAGTCTTTAAATGACTGTGCTGTAGTTTCCAGTATATATGTGGAAGATATCTTAAAATACATTAAACAACATTTTTTAATTAAATGAGTACACAGCAACCATGACATCACGCTATGCGACTCTGTTAGCTTTTGTGTGTTTGTGTTTACATTCTGTGTATAGTGCTAAAATTCTAGGTGTATTTGTTGTGCCTTCAATAAGTCATCAGGTAGTTTTTCAAGCAATATGGAAAGAACTTTCTCTAAGAGGTCACGAAGTTACTGTTATTACTCCAGATCCTTTGAATGACAAATCGCTAGTGAATTTAACTGAAATAGATGTAAGTTCTTCTTACAAAACCTTTAGAGAAGGTAATCTGCAGCAGTCGATGAGTAAAGCACTCTCAGTGAGAGATGTAGTAAATAATATTTTTACGCTTATGGCAACAGTCTTAGAAGAGCAATTCAGCCATCCTGAAGTGCAAAGATTAGTCAGAGATAAAACTAAGCATTTTGATTTGGTAATTGTAGAATATTTTCTTCCTGCATCGTTTGCATTCAGTGAACTATACAATTGCCCTTTAATTGGAGTTACATCTCTAAGTCCACCATTAAACGGCCTTGATGTAGTGGGAAATCCATCTCATCCTGTATTGAATCCAGATTTTTTCTTGCCGTTTGCAGACGAATTAGAATTTTCTGATCGAATTACAAGCTTTTTACACTCAATTTGGTTTAGATATTATCACCACTATCATCTTTTACCACGACAAGATGAAATTGCTAAAAAGTATATTGGAAAAAATTTATCTTACGTAGGAGACATTGAAAAGAATGTTAGTATGCTATTTGTTAATGAAAATTTACTTATTCATCCTGTTCGACCTAGCGTACCCGCTCTTGTCCAATTAGGTAGCATGCATATTAGAAAGCCTAAACCATTACCAAAGGTAAGAAAGATAATACTTATAATACCCCATTATGACTAGTAAACAGTAAAACTATTTTAGGATCTACAAAAAGAATTTGATGCTGCAAAAGAAGGTGTAGTATATTTCAGTTTGGGTTCAAACGTAAGAAGTGCTAGTCTTTCTGCAGATGTACGCGAAAAAATTATTGGGGCACTTTCAGAAATTCCTTACAAAGTTCTTTGGAAATGGGAAGATGAAAGTTTGCCAGATCAACCAAAGAATGTTATTATAAGAAAATGGCTACCTCAACAAGATGTTCTAGGTAGTAATAAATTTTACATTTCTGAAATTTAAAAACTTCATTTACTACAGTGGCTTTTCTTTTACTTAGGACATCCCAAGGTAAAGGTGTTTGTAACTCAAGGGGGTCTGCAATCAATCGAAGAATCAGTTACTCATGGAGTTCCATTAGTAGGGATTCCTTTTATCGCAGATCAACCACTGAATATAAAGAAAATGGTAGATCTGGGAATAGCCGAAAGTGTTGATATCGAAACCTTGACGAAAGAAAATCTCAAAGCTGCAATATTAGAAGTTGCTGGAAATCCTAAGTAAGTTTTAATAAATCCTAGTAAATCTTATCTAATCAAAACTTATATAAAATAGATATCGAAACAAAGTAAGAGAAATCTCCCAATTAATAAAAGATGTGCCAATGACGGGAGTGGAAAAGGCGGTGTGGTGGATGGAGTATGTGATTAGACACAAAGGAGCACGACATTTGAGAAGCCCAGCACTGGATTTGCCATTGTATCAATATTTTCTGCTTGATGTAATCAGTTTTCTACTTGCAGTACTAATTATTGTTATTGTTATAATATGTACAATTGTTAGATTATGTATTAGAATTGCAAAGAATCATTTTAAAGCAACAAAACACAAAGTTTCTTAAGAACTGTTAAACATAATAGCAAGAAATACTTACTGAACAACAGTTGTTGATATTATGAATCTAATGCTACTTCATCTTACCCTATTTCATCTAATGACCCTTTTTGTAGAACACCTTTGTTTTGTTAGTTTTAAAGTGTTCTTTAACACTTATGGTCAGGAATAAAAGAAATGTTAGATCAGAGTCTGAATTAAGTGTTTTTTTCATTTTGTCTGTCAGTTTGTTAAATCTAACTTTCTACTACACTATTTTCATCATATAAAGTTATAACTAGATATCTGATTCAGGACTTCATGACGTCAAAATCAGCTCTGGATATAGGTGTTGAATATAAATATAATATCAGAATGTTATTATATTTTACCTTGTAGGTTTCATTGGTCAACTGCTAAAACATACCTAGCAGTGTGCTAATGCCGGGAATTTAAAATTTGAGCAATATTGTCTGGTTCAGCTTCAGATTTGCACAAAAGTATTACAAAAGACAACAGTAAACATGGAAGCATTATTTTTCTAAAAATTTTCATTTTGGATAGCATTCTTGGCAATATTTTTAGATATATTTTTTAATTTTATTTTAAGAGTCGGTATTTGCTTGCATTTTCATTTACATAATTATGCAGTGTGCTGATTAAGTATGGAACAAATTCAATAACTCAAAAAAAAAAAAACGGGTGTAACGGTTTAAATTATTTGGCATCTTTTAAATTATGCACAAATCTATGACGTCATAATTATTTGACCAATGACGTCATCGATACTTTTTTAAATGGCAACCCCAAAATATTTTTGCAGATTATTATTCGCCATTGGATTCTGTGTATAATTATCTTTAAATTTTTCTAATTTGCTCACGCTTTTCGGAGACATTATTTTTTTTGTTTAGAAAATTTAAAACATTCTAAATGTTATTTCAACTCTTTAAATCTAATAGTACGCTTGGTTTAAATTAAATTTAAAAAATCAAGTACACATCAACTTGTTTTTACCTTATGTCATCTAGTTAGATTTCTGTCATTTACTATTTGAATCTCGATATTATTATTTGTTGTAAATACTGAAATTCTTAACGAACGAGGACGATGCGTTTAACAGAGAAGGAGAGAATAGAAATACTGATAATAATCGACTGCGATTGACAAACGCAAACTTGATTTTTTAATTTAATTTAAATCAAGCATACTAGATTTAAAGGGTTGAAGTACCGTTTAGAATGTTTTAAATTTTCTAAACAAAAAAGATAATATCTCCAAAAAACGTGAGCAAATTTGAAAAATTTAAAGATCATTGTACACAAAATTCAATGGCGAATAATAATCTGCAAAAATATTTTGAGGTTGCCATTTAAAAAAAATATCGACGTCGTCATTGATTTGTGCATAATATTAAAAGCTGCCTAACAATTTAAATTGTTACACCCCTTTTGTTTTTTTTTTGAAAAATTAATATTTTTCGAGCTATTGAATTGGTTTCATACTTTATCAGCACACTGTATAATGTACACTTTTGTTTTTTTTTAAACCAAGCTTTTCGGTTTCATCCAGCACTGCAATAAAAGGCGCATTGAATGAAAGACTATGTAATATGCTCAACTGCAGACGCAAAGCAAAATCAGTGCCTATTTAACGAATTGCTGGTACTGATATTAAGTGGTAAAGAAAAGGTGATCTCAAGCAACAATCTGCAAGCCTGCATTTTCGTTATTAATGTTTCCTCAATAATTCATTATTATTTATTATTTATATATTTTAGCTGTCCGAAAAAGGTTAATGGACAACGAGCCAATGTAGACTGCCACAGACCATAAACCTGGCGCCCAACCAAAGTAGTGCCGGTGCAAAGTGTACTGAAAGATGATAAAGTAGTAAAAACGATCTTTCTTTCTTTGATCAACTTTGGACTTTATTTTATCTTTCTCATTCCATGTCAAACTTTCCCAATCTACTCTAGTATTGGATTACTTATTCAATTAGTCTAAATTTGTCTTTTGTTTTTGAGATAATTGTTGAAACTTTGTAGTATATTATTACGGATAAGTCACTAAAAATAAATATCAACATCGGTATATTCTATTCCCGATTAATATAAAGAAAATCCATAAACTGCATCCTCCATTAACCATTTTAAGAGAGCTAGATATCAACACGCACCGGGCTACGGCAGTCGACCTTTGGTTCAAAGTTCAAAGTTGGGATATGCTCTTTATTAACTTTCTCCAGAGAACTAAATACAAACACGGGCCAGACTGTCCCACACGTGTGCGCTCTGAGAATATAAAGTCGAAGTCTAGTTAGATTACTTGCTCCCAAGCAATCTATCGATATAAGATGTAGATGTGAAGATATAATTTTAGATCAAGTGGCTTATCAAATGGTTTGGTTTAGATACAATGGTACTAGATAAAATGGTATTAGATAAAATGCGTCATTTGAGAAATTGGAATTAGACAAAATGGCATTAGATGGAATTATACGAAATAAGATACATTTTTTTAGCACATTGATTAAATCGTTTGAGTAATATATAATGAACATTTTGTTTTTGTAAATTAGTTCATTTTTCACTACCTCTAGTATTCTTTCCTTTTATATTATCTTTGTACACATGTTTAATAGATTAACGTTTTATATACAAGGTGTCTACTTCTGGAGTTCCTGTAGAGCCTTCGCAGTGTTTTAAGTAATTCAGGGTAAGCTACATAGTTAACTCAAGAAAACAAATGGTAGCATCAAACATCGAAAAGGGCATTATTTATTTTATTATTATTATTATTATTGGACCAAGTAAAAACATCAAACGTAAATATCTCAAGTTGCAATGGAATAAATGTTGTAAAAAAAGTATGAAAATATTTTTTTTGAAGGTTTGTATAGTCGCTATATTTAACAAAGAAAAAACAGAAATGTAGAAACGAGAAGTGAGACACGTATTGCATGTACGACCAAAGATGCAGTTTTTTCAAACAAAATTTCTTTGAACATATCTCACAATAATGTATGTCTTCTAGGGGAGACCGGGGCAGCAACGTAATCTGGAAATTAGCGTAAGTTGCTGTTTTGTCGAAACAATAAGAAATGTCTCTATGACTATAGCATTAGTTGATGTATTTAACTTTATTTTGTCAGTGCATCTTGAAATCTCGGGTAAAGCATGTGGGTTCAATGCAAAAATAATTTTTAAAACTTTTACAGTACCGTGAAAAGTAACGTCAGTATCCTTGAAAGCTTACAAAAAAGTAAGTAAGGATTTATTTACAATTCTAATGGTTGCAAACAATAAATATAATCGTAAATTAAGTCTCATGTTATTTCTATGCATAGGCAATTTGTTCTAACCTAACATTTTCTTTAAAGAAAATACAACTTTGATGAGGCACTAACGTACAGTTTTGTTCGGGGCAATAGCGTCGTTTACGTCATTGCCCCGTATGGCTAATTATTGGCCTAGATGGCTCTAATTATTATTTATTTTGTTTCAGTATTGTTCGAAATTATAAGAAAAAAAATCTAAGAGCTCAATAGAGTGTGGACGATTTAAAAAGTGCATTGGCACTAATTAGATCAAGCGAAATTACCCTTATGGATGCTAGTAGAGAGTTTAATATTCCTTTAACAACTCTTCGAGGTCATGTTAAAAATAGAAGTAGTAATAAAGAAAATGTACCTGCATTACCCAAGCAAACAAGTATAAAAAGAGTTTTTACGATCGACCAAGAAAATGTCTTAGAAAGGTACTGTTTAAAACTATCACAAAGGTTTTATGGACTGACTATGAAAGAATTTTGAATAGTTGCTTACCAGTATGCTGTTAAGTTATGAAAAGAAAAGAGATTCGAGAATAAAAAAAGACTGAAAATGGCAGGCTGGGATTTCTACAGAGGATTTATGAAACGACATCCAGATATTTCTCTTAGATCCCCAAAACCAACAAGTTTAAATCAAGTTATGAGCTTTAATAAAACTGAAATTGGCCGATGTTTTTGCTAATCTTTCAGCCCTCTACGAAAAGTACAATTATGGCCCTAATGACATTTAAAATATGGATGAAAGCGGTTTTTATACTGTTCATCGGCTATCTAGAATCACAACTCAAAAAGGTTTGAAGCAAGTCGGAAAGATAACAAGTGCAGAAAGGGGAGAACTTATGACAGTAATATGTTGAGTTAGCTCTTCAGGAACTTATGTACCTCCAGTTCTCGTCTTTCCACGAAAGTAAATGAACGACCGCCTTATGAAGAACACTCCACCTGGTTCCTAAGGTTTTGCTAATGGAAATGGCTGGAGTAATGGAGACGTATTTCTGGAATGGATGAAGCATTTTATTAAACATGTTCGTCCATCAAAAGATCATCATGTGTGCCTTATATTGGATAACCATGTAATCCATTATTCCCTACAAGTTTATGATTTGGTCAAAGAAAATGGTGTAGCTATGATTTCACTGCCTCCCCGCACGAGCCACACAACTCAACCTTTGGACATATCATTTTTCGGACCACTGAAGACCGCGTATAACCATCAATGTGAGTATTGGATTAAGTCAAATCCCGGTAAACGTATTACGGATTATGAAATGGATTTCGGACTACAGGAATTTACCCCTTTCAACCAAGTGAATTTTCTGACGAAGATTTTGCTGCATCTGATTCTTTACTGCATCAAACAAACTCCAATCAACAACATATTGAAGATGTTATGAATAAAAACAATACAGCACCATCCAATGCCAACAGCTCACAAAATAATGCTGGACCGGGTGCTCAACCTTGTAATTTACTAGCAGACAGTATGGAAGATTATGATGAGTTATTTTCCTTACCAAAAGTTTTAACTTCTAATGAAACAAAGACTAAGAAACGTAATGTAAAAAGAAAGCATTCGGAAATTTTAACTTCAACTTTTTTGAAAGGAGAATTAGTTAAAAAAAGAGCTAAAGAAAAGCACAAAAAATACCATGAAAGTTAAAAGACACATCACAAGAAAATAAGAAAACTAAAAGACCGAAGAAAACCAATAAGTCAGAAAGTGAATCAGAATCAGAAGCATCAGAGCCAAAACTGTCATCAAAAGAAGAAGTTGATGAGGAGGAAATAGAGAAAGATTTTGGTAAAATACGTAGACTCGATTATGTTTTGGTAAAGTTCAAGACTGAATGTAGTTTACTTTGTAGGAAAAGTTATATAAATGATGAAGAGGACGGAGAATATGAAGTATCATTTTTCTGAAAGAGCAACAAACTGAAAAAGGCCAAGCCTAAACCGTGACAGCGCATCTGTATTTAATAACAGTTTGAACATGAGTTTACTGCAAATTTTGACGTCAGCTTTAACAGATGTCAAATTAAGCACATAAACAAAACAAAACTCATATATATTTCATATTGAAATCATTATGTATCAAGTGAGATTACATAGCGTGACTCTTTTTACGAATTATACCAAAAACTTGAACTCGCAGAAATCTTTAAGCCTCGAGCTCTTTCCTCAGGGAACTTTGTAGACATTTCTCACAAATTCTGCCTGAAAACTGACTGAATTAATAAAGTAATTGGTTTAGTAGGTCAGTCTTAGATTATAATAATTTTGATATTTTAACAGAAATTGGGATGATTAATTTTCAAGTTAAAATCTCAGCAGAGCTTGTTCTATAAACGACATACTGGAAGGTAGTAGAAATAACACGAAGGACTAATACCAACATTCTATTTAGTAAATACTATGGTACTGAAATTCGAAATCTTAAAATTACTTATGCAAGCTCAGAATGGAACACAAAGTACTTGTTACTTTAGGTACCTACATAACAGCTACTGAATAGTTCGTTTCTCAAGGTAATATTACGTTCACAATACAGTGGTAGTACAGCACATTTTACCTTAAATAACTCAAAAACAATTTAGATTTGCCTGTGTTCGCGATATCTTATCTAGTGCACCAAAATTTGGTAGTTTGCTTGTCTGGATGCTCAGTTCACATTTGCACTCATCAGCTCAGGCGATTTTTTCTATAATGGTACATGCATTATTTTAGCGTTTGGTTTTGAAGGCTTTGTTTAAAAGACGGAAACTACTCAGAACTCATTTTTAGAGATTTTTTCTGCAATTACTATTTTTAAGCTCAAAACGAATGTAAAGTGTGCATATTTTCCATTAAAATATATCATGACTGTACCTGCAGTGCTCAGAAGATACGTAAAATGAAGCGATTAAAGAAACAAGTATTAAATGGTGCCAGAAATTATCCTGCTAAGGAAATTATTTAAACAGCTCAAAAAAATTAAATGTACATTTATATGCAAAAAGTAAATGAAAGAAACGTCGTAGTTATAACATTTTATTTTCTTGGAACACTGTAACATAAGAATTAAGAAACTTTGGAGTACATACCTTCTAATGGAAAACTAATTTTGGGCATTGCATCGAGATAAAAGACAAAAGGTTACTGCAGTGTCTTGCCGTTTGATATGTATTTGTGATAGCAAATATATTGAATCTTTACCCAAAGCTTTTTTGATCTATCTGAATAGCGAAAAGATTAGAACTATTGATTTATAAATACAGAAAGCATAAAATAGCGCAAAGCTTTTGATGAAGAAACAACAATTTATACAAACGAAAATTTTGATCTAGTATTTCTCAATTTATAGACCATTGACAGTCATCAAACAAATCACAGTGTAGTCTTGTGGAAATGATATGGATTCTTCTACCTTCTGTTATGTTATCTGCCTTATAGCTTGTTCCTTACTACTTCAGCATTCTTGATAATATGCATTTGAAGACTAATTAGGTACCTTCTAGAAGTGAAACTACTCTACATGTATGGGTAATTTATTTAATGTTGCTATTAGCTATTATTTGTACTATTACATAATTCTCGTTAGAACATAACAAAAACTTAAAAAATTTCCTACAAAACTAAATAAATATTAACTATTTTTATTTTAAGAAGTTTTTTGTTTAGCTCCTGTTTTAGACTTTCTGATAAGTTTGAAACTAAATACAGTAATTTTGTATAAAATAAAGCTAGAAAGTACTGTTACTGCTAGTACAAAAGCAATTACATCGAGAAATAAGTATTGGTATATTGACATATCCACAGCTGGACTTCTTAAATGTCTCGCTCCTTTATGTCTAATTACATATTCAGTCCACCAAACAGCTTTTTCTAGACCCGTCATTGGCACATCTGATAGTAAGTTTGATATTTCCTTTACTTTATTACGATATCTACAAAAAAAGAACAATTGATTATTGAACAACCATTTCCCACCATACATAATACTATGTACTACACCCACTTGGGATTTTCAGCTACTTCTATTAAAGCTTCTTTTAATTCATCTTTAGTGAATTCCTGTATGTCAATTCCTTTTGCTATACCTAAATGAACCATCTTCATTACGTTTAGCGGTTGATCTCCGAAAAATGGCATTCCTACTAAAGGAACGCCGCTGGAAATCGCTTCTTCCATTGATTGCAAACCGCCTTGCGTTAGAAATACTTTAATATTTCGATGATCTGTTAACAAGATTAATTTTAATTTGAAGAATCAATCTAGAAATTTGTTCATACTTTTGGCAAAGATTTTGTCAATACACGGTGTTGATTTTAAGGAGTTACTTACTCAAAACGTCTTGCTGAGGAAACCATTTTCTTGTAATGACATTTTTTGGTTGATTTGGTAAATAGTCGTCTTCCCATTTCCAAAACACTTTGTACGGAAGCTCAGAAAGTGCTCCTATAACTTTTTCGCGTAGTTCCTCTGACATATTGGCGCTTCGTACATTTGATCCTAAACTGAAGTATATTACGCCTTCTTTAGAAGCATCTAATTCTTTTTGTAGATCCTAAAAGAACATAATTAGAATCAGATAGTATTGTAAAATGACAATACGGTGATTTTGGGCAAATTTTAATAATCTTTACTATTAAATAGATATTAATATCTATACACTACTCTACGCTGCAACTTATACTATATGAGATAAATTACTTTCAAGCATCAATGAAAGAGCTTTTAATAATCCGCCAGTATTGCAGTACAAGAAAAACAACTAATATCTTTGCACATGTAAGATACGTACATTCTTTTCTTTCCAAAGAAAGCTGTAATAATTATATAGTTTACTCTAGAAACTGACTAGTTAAAGCGTGATGTTTACGCCAAAGAATAACTATACATATGTAACATCACGAACAAACCAAGTAGGTACCTCGTTTAGAAAAAGTTTGCCTGAAGGTTTCATTTTATAATAAAACAAAATAATCGTAAAGACACTGATCTATGTTCCATGTAAAGTTACCTAGAACGTACTCCTCTGGCATTTTATCATATTTTAATTCGTGAGGTAAATGTCGAATTTGATGGGTTTTGCTTTAAGTCAGTGAACATTTAGTAAATGGTGGAAACTTAATTGATTTTGTGTTTCTAACGGTTTGCAAGATTCACTCATTGTACGAGATGTAATAAACAATCTGTATAATATCAAATTAATATGCTGCAGAGACATAGAAAATGGAGGACATGTATAGTACTCTGATGAAAATGGAAGATTTAGCGTTCATTCAATCATAATCGCAAGCCCTGAAAAAATTCTATATTACTCAAAAGATTATTCGAAGATTTCAACCAGAAAAGTTTTTACAATGTAATATATTTTTAATTTAGCACTTAAGGTGTGTTCACTGTGCGCTACAGCTACATCTCCGCATACGATGACCGTATCCAACACAGAATTTACGCAGTAGTAGACCCCAAAGAGTAAGAGCTATGTAAAATATTCCATGTGTCTTATCTCACGTTGTTCTCAAGATATTAAGGAAACAAAGTTTTAAATGAACACCCTATATCTCGGAAACTATACACTTTCGGATCTAGGTTTATATGAGAAACTAGCCTTATAATATTAAACTCAGGAATCTGATGTATTAGTACTTTCGTTTATTTTAGAGACGCCGTGTACATTGAAAACTTGGAAATTGTGTATTCGTAAAACAGGTTTTTACCTTGTATTGCTCAGACTGAAATGAGATTCATTTAGAAACCATTCACAGAATAGCTCTTGGGTATAATAGGTATACACAACATAAAAGATGATGGATTTGGATCTTGTTTCTATAAATGGACGTTGATTGTTTATTCCGCTCAAAATATTTATAGCTACTATGTACAGGGTGCCCCAAATTCCCCTGTATTAAACGAGCACCTTCGTTGTTAACCCTGCTAAAACAACACTAATCGCACATTATTGGCCGGTCCAACTTCAAATTAGATTTTTTCGTATTTTAATATTTGTTAACAGCCCCATTATTTTTGTAATTAAAGAAGACAGATGGGAAATAAAAAGTTTGTATTCTGGTGCCCTTTAAAACGATTTATCTAGATTTCATCAATATTATATAATGTACAATACAGGTAAGATGTAAGAGAAGTTTTAAATATATTGCTGTGAATTTTGATGTAAATCTAAAATTCCCAAAATAAGATGATTTTAGTCATGAGTCAGAACTATATAAGAACAAATTTACCAATTTGGAAAAGAATATGACAGTGAAGAAGACAAGAAAGAACATATTTGCTTAAGCGATGCAGAAGAAATAAGCGATGGTTATTTAGAAGATAAAGAAGCATAAATGAGAAGTATTAAAGAAAAACATCAAAATTGATTTGTATGGAAGAACCAAGAAAGAGAAAAGAGCACATAAGGATCCGTTATGGTTTGGAAGATGCATTCAAAAATTTTTCGAACGAAGAAGATGAATATGCAGATATAGACCTGTTAACGAAAAAATAGAAAAAAGAAGACGTTACAATTTAAATCAGTTATTAGAATTAAAATATTGGATAGTTGTAAGAAAAAATCTAAAATATTAGGTAGTTACAATATTACTGTAAACAGAGGTATAGATAGATTTTTTCTGTTTAAATGTAAAATGTTGTGCCTCATAGTTGTGTAAGGTCTTTGTCATTAAAGTTATTAAATATAGGATAGTAAAAAAAATGTGGTAGGTTACTTTTAAGATTTCAAACAAGTTGGTTCTTGTTAAGATTAAAATATTTTAGTTAGTTCATGTTAATAATAATTTGAAGAGTAATGCAAAACTGTTAAAGTAAACAGTTGTTATTAAACTTTTAGTTAGTCAATATAGAGACTACAAAAGAGTTAGTTAATATTAAAATAAAGGTATTGTTAAAGTTTCAAAGTGATTTTTTATTGTGAACATCAAAATATTCCAATTAATTTAGAAAAGTCAATAAAATCAATGTGTTTGGTGTTGTTATTTTTTATTAAAAGTTTTTTTTCATTGTCATCAAGAAATATCCTTTATCTTTTAATAATGCAATTGAAATAGGTTTATTGGAATTGTTTGATAAATTGGCAGTTGGAGAAACGCCGTGTATAAATTGCACCTATGCACTAAAATATGCCAGAAAGATCCAATAATATATGCAGAAAACATGCAATGTTACATTAATATTATATTATACTTATTGTATGTTTTAAAGAAACAAAATCGGTGGACACTTGTTGTTAAAGAACTATGTTATAGAGATTTCCATGATTTAAAATAGGCATTTTATGCTGGTAGGCTCTCATATATAGTACATTCACACAAAAAACCAGTTATATTATATGCCATATGTGCAAAATATAATAACTTATTTGGACAATAGACAATGAAATGAGCTTACATAGTACTAAAAATTAACTGCATATGCCTGATACCTACAAATATGCATTTGCCAAGCCCTAGTAGAAATTCAATGATGTATGCAAAAAATATGCAATGCTACGTTAATATATACATATTATATGCTTTAAGAAATTAAGATCAGTGGGTAATTATAAAAAAAAATGCAACATACGACAATAATTTGCATGGTTTAGAATATGCAGTTTTTTACTATTAAGTCGTCATGTGAGAACAAAAAGTGGCAATGGAAAAGTGGTTTTAGTTTTCCGGTAGCTCTTCAAATTAATAAAAGAAAAAATAATAATGAAAATCGAGAAATCTACTTTTTTAAATATCTGTGAAACTATCCAAGATATCTAGATGTTTCCAACGCCAACAAAAAGGTTCTATAAATAGCCAACTTTCATCCCATTTAACCGATCCTGTATCTCTTACCGTTTCCAAGATTCCTGTGCTTGCATCCTTATCTTGGACACACTGTATTATGCACCATAACTTGTATGGTTTAAAATATGCATTTTTATTCTGTTACGTCCTGATGTATGCATTTATATTGAAAACCTGCTATAATATGTCGTATATGCATAATAATATTATTTGAACCGTACACAACGAGATGAGCTTGGATACTAAAAATTAACTGTATATTTGTTTTAATTTCTTAGCTTTAGACAATAAAAGACCAAATGTGACATACATCGTTAGATAGGCTTTTTTTTGTTACCTTTTAGAATATCTAGATCTGAAGTATCCAGAGTGTTATATTTATACAACAAAAATTAATTGTTGCTGCTCAAGACTAGTACAAGTTCTATTATGTATATTTGTGTTTTGTCCTTACAATTGGTTTTAGTACTGTCAAAAGCCAAGTAGTTAATCTGATCCTCAAAATTAGTAAAAATGACTGATTAACGTATGTTTAAAAATTACCATTTCTGACATACAGAGCGTGAAGCGTACAGTTCGACTTTTATTATTTCGGAAGTAACGTAGGATATCAAGGTGAGATTTTTTCCTAATTGGGGCTATAGCGTTTGATATTTTAAGAACGGAGGATTAAAAAAATATACTTATGCTTAAGAAGAAAATGTTCAAAAACAAAGTTCTGATTTTTTATAATATTCCCACTGTAGATTATTTTATTTGGAGTATTGTATAAGACGTCATAATTTTAATTTTCATTGAGTAATCTCGACTTAAGAAACGACAACTTATTTTAATCTATATTTAGACCCAAAAAGCTATTAACTTGCTTGGTTTCCAAAAACTAGATTAGCAATGTATCTTTTTTTTCAATTGCGTTTTCTTAATGACAGTAATATGTAAGACGTAGAAAACAGGAGTATTTAACAGCTGCTTGATCAAAAAGTTCAAAGTTCTTTCATACATAAAAACATTAATAAAATGGCGTATTTTGTTATGTAATAATAGTAATGAAATACCAAAGAAGCTATTTTGAATACTTTTAGACAAATAATTAAATTATAAATCGCATTTAGAACTGGCTGTTATTATGATTCAAAGTAACTTTTTATGTAAACATCTTTTTCATGTCATGTATGAAATTGTTTAATATTCTACGCTAAATTACAGTAGTTTTGCTTTTGTTGTATTTACAAGGAAGACGTGGTAACAAAAACTTCGCAATAATAAGTCATGATCACGCACACTATTTATTGAACTGTACAGTATTTAAGTAGAAATAAACTTTTTCTTATTCCCTTTTTTTATTTAACTATTATTTGTTATGTAAAATATTAATAATTGTTGACCTTAAAACTGCGTACCACCTTGCAAAAAAGCTTGTTTACATCAATACGGTCCAGAAGAATTTATAAGAAACTAGCACAGAATTCATTATTTTATTTGAAAAAAAAAGACGAGTAATAATAATAATAATAATAGCGAGTCTTACTAAAATTTTAACATTTGTTTGATTTTCCTAATTAGTAAATTTCATTAACACCATTAACAATGCAACAAATTACAGTTTTCCTTTTTAGTCAAAATACGCCTCCCTATTTCAATTTATTAAAATCTATTTCATCATATTCATTGTTTAATAACTTGTTACATAAGATTAATTAAGAATAATTATAAATACTTACCGGTGGTAATGGTTTCTTTACTTGTATATGCATTTTTCCCAATTCTACGATGGCTGGTACATTAGGTCGTATAGGATGAATAATGGGATTGACATTTAAAAACAGCATGCTAACGTTTCTCTCAATGTCACCCAAATATGGTAGATTTTCGCTAATATATTTCCTTGCAACTTTATCTTGTTGAGGTATTATATAATAGTAATAATAAAGTCTATACCATATAGCGAAACTCATACTGTATAGACGTTCGAAAAATCCTAAACTGCCCATAAATGGTAAAAGAAGGTCTGGGTTTAAACCGGGGTGTGAAGGATTGCCAACGGCATCATGACCCACTATGAATGTACCTAATGATGTTATTCCTATCATGGGGCAATTAAATCTTGCACTTAGAGCATACATAGCAGGATGCAGAAATTCTACCAGCATAACATCAAATTTCTTATTTTTATCTTTAATTAAACTTTGTACTGGTGGATGACTTAATTCTGCTTCTGCGATATCTCCCAATAGTTTGTACATATTATTAATAATTTGAAGCATTGACTGTTCTTTTGTCATAGAATCTTGAAGATTAGATTTTCTTAAAATTTCATAAGTAAACTCCAAATCAATCTCCGTTAAATTCACTAGTGTAGGGTCCTTTAGAGGATTGGGAGTTAATACTGTAACTTCGTGACCTCTTAACGAAAGCTCTTTCCATATTGGTTGAAATACACATTGGTGACTTATGGAGGGTATTATAAATACTCCAAGGATCTTGGCACATTCCACATATTGTAAGTACACAAATGTAAATATTAGAACTAATTTATACATGATGTTCCTTCTTTCAATCACGGACAAAACTAAACCTGAAATTATTTAATTCAAGTTTAAATATATTTCCGTTGTTATACGTCACCATCTAATTGCTTTTGATTGTATAGACATGACCAGTTATGATTATTAGAAATAGTTGCATGACATGTAAAATTTACTCTTTCGTGCATATTTTATGATAGTATTTCTTTCTGCACATGTAGAAATACTATTTTTAAGTGAGCCTTGACTTTTTTTAACCTTTGTTAAAAAATTCTGCATTGGTTAGAATAAAGAATGAGGATTTAAAAACCAAAATCAAACGAATTGTTTATGTTAGCATACTATATAAACATGTACACATCAAGATGGTTAAACTGGTGCAAAGGGAATTATTTTACTAAGGGAGCAATTCGATGGTGTTTAAGTAGATTTAATGGATTTCTTTACCTGATTATATTGGCAGAAACGTAACTATACGTACTAGATGATGTTAATGTAGCAAAACCAACATGTTTAAATAAAATGATTGAAATGTACTATTTGATAAGTAAATGATAAAATACAAATTATCACAGATATAGAACGAAATATTTGGTCTTTATAAAAGCTGATGTAGTAGATGACCTTGTCGATTAGAAGTCAAGTGCACGTTGTTCAACAAATTTATATAATAGTCTTAAATATCTAAATAGTTTTTTGTAGCATTAAGCTGTTTTTCGGTTACATTCTTTACGCATCATTTTAATGAAAATATTGTCCTCACTGAAAGTTCTACTTTTATTTTTACAAACTAACAATTTACATAATCAACATAAATATTAATGATTATAGTAAGGTGTAATGCCATTTACCTTGTGTCAAGGATTCGAGGACCATGTGACTTGGGAACTGTTCCATGATCTTATCGTAAAAATTCTATGACTTGCTGATATCAAGATGAATATATGTAATTAATTCTACTGTGTCGTTGATATTATTAATTAGTTGACGGGTATTTCATTCACTTTTATGTTGTTTCTACAGAAATACGGTTGTGGCAGTTCCTCTGGCTTACAGCTTAATTAGTATTTTAGTGAAACCGTTTAGTTTCTACAGTATTTTTGATGTGAAATAGATTTTCTTTATTTAATTTAAAATAACGGATTTTAGGCAGTTTGTCTATTTTCTAGGAATCGCTTAATTTTTAAAATTATTAGTTTTGGATTTGGACAATTTACTCCTTTACAATAACCCACCTATTGCAGTCTGTCGAAGTGATGCTCGGTACCCTGGATTTACAGTTATTTTTGTCTTAGCATTGTTTTGGACAAATCTGTACATTAAAGATTATCGGTTCCTAACTTTCACTTGTCATTTCAATTTTAATTTATAAGATTCTGAATTATGATTTTTTGTGACTTTTCTTAGTCGTTCAGGTGAATACCGAAATGATAACTTTCAGGATTTGCTTAAACCTTTTATCGCATACTTATACTACTTTCATTCTTCTTGGAAATTAAATACAGAGAAGCTCCGTAGTTTTGCTAAAGTCTGCCCACCATCAAACAGGAAAATAAAACGCAAAGACCTTCTTTTGTTTAAGGTCCATACTTAATTTTACTTACATTTTTCATTACCACAGACTATAACCTGCTTTTCGCTTCTTTATACACTGTATGTTTCATTAAATTGCCAATAAAACTAAAATTACTTTGTCGGTTCTAATAAGAATAAAGTTAACCAAATTTAGCATTATACTATAAAATGATTTTTTTTTAATAACTAAGGTAGTGTAGGAAACAACCAGATTTCAATTTCTGCGCTGTATACCAAAAAAGATAAACAACCCTTTGATTTTTGTAAACTTTATTGTTCCAGATAAATGATTAGAAAATAAAGTCTCAATGTTCGATCAGAAGCCTAACCGCGAAAGCAACTTTAAGCTTTTCTTCTGAATTCTGATTTTGGCGGTATTTTGATCTATCAAAAATCAAAGATGTCAAGAAAGCCTTGGCAAGACAAAAACAAAAAACAAGTCGAGCAGTTTTTAGCAACAGAAACGTGAATGTTAAAGGCTTATAGTATTTATTTGGTAATACCCTGAATTTAATCTTTTACTGAATAAGAAAAGTTGTCCTTGGTACCGATCTGGGTTCAAAGTTACACAAACAAGCTGCTATAGTGTTAAATATGAGCGACGCGACGTTTTGTATTTTAAATTCTTTATTTCGGAAACAAAGAGTGAAGCATGCCAAGAAAATGAATTTTCTCAATTGTTCTCAACATTTTTACAACAGCAAAAGGCATTAATGTGTCACCTCTTGGTCTAAACCTTCTATGTAGAACAACATGAGCAAAACTCAATCTCATGCTACCAAGATTTGATCTGATGAACTGTAGAATACTCAGGTTTTCACCACGAGTTAAAGGCGGTAAAGCAACTAGGCCTCACAAATGAATCAAGTTTCCAAATCTAAACCTTATTGAGAACTCAACATTTACAGACTAACACAAGAAACTTTTTGAGAAATTAAATAATAAAGTAGAAATACAAAATATTGTATCATGTAACTACAGTCGTATGATAAATGGCTACTACAATTAAAATGAAGCCAAAACATGGACAAAGCAAGGCTAAGGTCTACAGCCTTTATTTTTTTCTGTTACATCTTATTACACACAAATTAAATTTTAAATTGTTAATACTATGGTGGAATAGTACTATACTACGTGCTTGCCTTCTTTTTGAAGGTTTTACTGTTCGATTTGTGGAAAGATGCACTCCTTTGCACCTTTTTTGTAGCGCCCATGACCTCAGTTGTGGTTATTAAACAAAATATCAAAATACCAAAAATATCTGCTGTCAATACCAGGACAAATTAAAAAGTGTGGGAGACATTTTGCATTTTGCAAAAACCAATCGAGTAACATCATAATGATTAGGTTTAAACACACTGCCACTATTGTAGTCAGTAAAATAAACAGGGAATAAAATAAATAGTTTCGCATTAAAAGAAAAAATTAAAGTTCAGTACGTCACGCTTTATGGTACGCTCTGTATAACTGAGAACAAGTTTAGAAAGTAGTAACAGATTTTAAACTTTGCAGACTGGTAGGACATTCTGTATAATTAAATATTAAACAGTCTGGATACACTTGAAGGAATTAACGCGGGTATCGAACAAACACTTTATAATCTAACACTAATTATTCAGAATACCTGCAAAACTTCTGTCTAATACTTTGCGATGCGATCTGACTTAGAAAATATAATTAACTTAATAAATGTAATACAAAATAATTCCTGGTAAAAGATGGCGACGTTAGTTTTTGCATAAGAAACCTCAAACAATTGAAAACTGTTTTGGATAGCTCTTGTTGTCACGTCTAATGATGTAAAGATGATAGGGTTATTTTGGTTTTGATTTTTTTGTGTTGAACGCTGTTGTGACCAACTGTAACAATTGCTGTTTATCTTTAAAATTTTGGTTGAGCACGTGATTTTTGACATAACCCCAGAGGAAAGAAATCCAACGATGTTAGATCAGGTGATCGTGCAGGCCCGGGTACTGCAGAATGCATTAATTTATAGCATCAGAAATCAAAATAACCCTATCAGTTTATATCATTAGAATTGTGATAATAAGAGATGTTCAAAACAATTTTCAATTGTTTTTCCGTCTATTTAAAAAAATTAGGTTGATGATGGTTACTCAAAACCGAAACGTTGTACAAAAATTTTGTTAGCGTATCTTAATAGAGAACAAAAAGTGGCAATAAAAATGTGGTTTTAGTTTTCCGATATCTCTTTAAATAAATAAAAGAAAAAATAATAACAAAAATCGAGAAATCTACTTTTTTAATATCTCTGAAACTATCCAAGATATCTAGATTTAGCAAACGCCAACAAAAAGATCCTATAAATAGTCAACTTTCATTCCATTTAACCGATCTTGTATCTCTTACCGTTTCCAAGATCCTCATGCTGTGTATCCTTATCTTGGACACTGTATACGTCAGATTCTTCCTTGTTATTTCAGTAGTATCGTGTAATGCTTGGAGGTTCCTAAAACAGCACTAGGAAGATAATATTTGCTAAAAACTTAACTCTTTTACATTTATTCTTACTGTATCCTACAGACCTTTCGAAACTTAAATCTACTCAACATTACTCGCAGGTGTGACCTTCATAGCGTCGTTTTTAAACCTACCTTTCAGGAGTGTTGTAGCTCACCGATGCAATGTAACAAACTTTTAGAAACAACTAATATTTATAAAACGTAAAACGGAATTACTATTTATTAATCGTATAATAACAATAAATAGAAAGGAAAAAATCGAAGATTCATCATGCTTCGTTCCACCATTGAAGGCGGACTACTATAGGAGCCTTGGCTCTTCTTCAGTCAGAAATGAAAATTTTCAGGATGGGTGAGACTAACATAAATAACAAATCAAACAAAAAAAATAAAAAAAGGTAGACGGTTTTTGTGAATGTGCTTACCCTGAGAAATGAGTACCGTCACGTCTAAATGTTGTAAGACATAATATATGCCGCTGCTTTAGAAAAATGTAAAACGCATGATCTTGCAGCGAACATTCTGGAAAAGATAGGCTTTGGAAATTTGAAATTGTCATAAAATTTAGTCATTAATAAACGGTAAATAGGTAAATAGAAATGAAATCAGTAGCTCTGGCCTGCCAGAAAAGAAAAGGAAGGCATTCCTTAAGTCTGAGATATATTTTCTTTTCACTAAGTATATTTAGAATTTTCCGTATCAATAAGGACCAGTAAGATTTCCATTTTCTATTTCTGTTCATGTAAAACGTGGTCAACTCAACCACCCCCACCATCGTGTTAAAACGTTTAAATACCACTCCTCTTCTCTTTAATTAAACTAATTGCAGCAAAGTTAATAGATTATAATTTCCAAAGGTTCATTACAATTATTTTATTGTTATTGATTTATTTATTTATAATAATAACTATTAGTATAAAATACTATTTTACATTAAACTTTACTAAGTAACTAATAACGATTAA
Source organism: Ignelater luminosus (assembly GCA_011009095.1). NCBI lineage: Eukaryota > Metazoa > Arthropoda > Insecta > Coleoptera > Elateridae > Ignelater > Ignelater luminosus. Next base: position 70,631 of record VTPC01008576.1, read on the forward strand.
TACTAAACTAAATAAATTATCTTTATATAATTTAAATAAATTTAATATTAATCATAAAAAACAAATGACAAGCATTTTTTTAAATATTGTTAGATAATATTGAATAACAAGATTTAATGTCTTTTGTCGTACCGGATTTTTAGATTTAGAGTAGTTATACTGCGTCATTATTTTGATATGCTCATTTGCAAACTAAATTGAGAATGATTCTATAATAAAAGACTAGGGAATTTTTAATTTTATATGTGTTATAACAAATCATTAATATAAATATTTTAATTACAGCCTGGTGGAAGACCCGAAGCCGATTTTACATTAGACGTGCCTCGATCAGAACTATTATCCAAACGAATGAAGGAAGACAAGAAATGGAGATGCAGATGCCGATTACTCACGTCGTTTTTGGGATTGGTTTTCTTTCTATTATCAGTAATGCTAGTTAGCTTAATGTTAACAAGAGGAAAACGCATGTTTGGTTCTATGGTGTAATTATCTTTAACAACCGCGCTGCATATTATATATTTCATAAAATTTGTTTTTTAATGACACGAACAAAAACAAAGATCAAATCAACTTTTTATTCAGACGTTGTTGAAATTTTCTGTTAATTATCAGTTATCAGTGATAGGAATCTCAGTGAACGTTAAGTTAAGTAATTGTAAAAAATCATCTTGTATAATATACGCATTTGTGATCATCACCTGCAATTAGTTTTTATTTAAATTTATTTATTTATTTCAAGGTACCACACAAAATAAAGAGACCTTCAATACTTTTTAAATTAAAAAAGTAACATTTTTACAGCTTCCATACTCTATTGGTAGTTATGTATGAATAACATGTTATGTAATTATTACTTTTCTGGGAAAACATCTCTAGTTGTGAATATTATTTTACTGAATGAAACAACACATTAATATAAGTACGTAAAATATTTTAAATAACATTCGTGCATCCATTTAAATAAAAATAAGATTTAATTAATATGTATAGTCAAAGTAACAAAGCCATTATAATTTTGCTCATTGACGGTTACATAAGTGGTGCCAAATAGTTACCATTTGTAGCAGTATTGGCCCCATAAGGGCTTGAATAGTTGTGATAAATAATAGTGTCATTCATTTATTATAATTTTCATTATTATTACTATTTTTATTATTATTATTATTATTATTGTATCATTAGTTGTATTATATTATTTTGACCAAATTAAAGAAAAACGAATGTAGCAGACCAAGTAAAGGTACCTTACAGTTAAACTAATTTAAGGAAACATGCAAATTGTTGCGTAAGAAATTAAATTGTTCTTTAGTTATTTATGCCTATCTTATTTTGCAATAACGTATTGTTGTGTCACTAGATTGTATCTTTATTTTAAAAATAATTTAATGGTCTGTGTTTTAGCTAGTTTGCTTAGTTTTAATTGAAAACTATGTAATTAAAGTCTGAGTGTAAATTAATGTGAAAATGCGAACGAGATGTCTTAGTTCTGAGTAATAAAGTCTTATTTAAATTGACTACCTTTTTTTTATTGAGTCATACTTGTTACAGCAATAAATTATATTACATTGCAGATAATTCACTTGTTTGTTTAAATTATGTGAAATTAATTGCAGTACAAAAAGCAGTTATTCCTGCCAAAGGAAGTAACACACCATTGCACAAGAAAATGTTACTTAAAGTTCAAAGTTAAATGAAAAGAAAAATAATGAATATTAGTTATGGACATAAAGAAATGCAAAATTGTACAAGTACATAAAAAAAACTTCATTTCGACGTGACTATATTTGATAGATGATGTCTTTTGTGTAATATCTCTAGCGTACTTGCCTACTTTAAATTTCTGATTCCATTATTACAATTTAAGTATTACAGATAACGAAATGATACATTAGCCTAGTATGCAAAAGAAAGGGGACAATTCATTTACTACCTATTTGCTTAGAATTATTTTAATTACATTTTCGTCAACAATAATCACTTTTTTTAGTTTTGATCGGCAGAACCAACCAGCACACGTAAATCAAAAAATGATTCCTACACAAATATTATTAACGAAAAGTTTTATTTTTTAATACTACTATAATTATTAAATGAATTAAAAAGGTAGAAACAAGAGATAGATTTCTATACAGCTGCTTCAGGAATATTCAAGTAGATTAGATTCTACATTATGGAAGGTCAATAAAAAATCTAAAAGTTATACATAAGTATTTTGAATTGTAACCAGTTTTTGTGTCCACATATCACCTGCTAAGGCAGTCGATGATAGCTGATTCAAAAGTAATACCAAAGAGGCTTCTAGTGTTCCAACTCTAATAAATACTCATCGCACCACATCAAAGGAACCCACCAATAAAGAATTCTGCAAGGTATTATCCACAAAGCGCTCAACTCAGAGTTTAATATGACAAGAGAAAAAGTATTACGTGAGGTCTCGAAAAAATGTTATACAGCCATTATTTATATCTATAACGCAGCTTTATGAATGAAAAGCTTCCTTAGCCAGTAGAGTCTGGCTTAGATTGTTATACCTCACAAACTAGGGAAAATTCCAATACATTTAAATTTATATAGATCCATAAGTCCACTGCCTCCTTCATCTGAACTACTCAAAAAACTCTTACTGAAGCAATTCTAGCAAAAGGGAGGTTGATTCTAATCAATTGTATTACTTTTGATCTACACGTCAGAATTACGAACAACCAAGATGATTACCACCGCTACATTTGCAGATGGCACTACTGTCTTGGATTTGCACAGTAACCCTCCACGGACGATCCCGGAAAAACATCTCCTTGACATTATGTAACAAACAGTAATAATAATTGGTCAATGACATAAAGCTACCACGGTATGTTAATTAATGTTTCTCTTTGCGAGTTATTGAAGTTTGCACAAAACTAGCTCAGAAATAGATTCTATCAGTTTTACATTGTGTTTGTTGTTTCCACCAATTTCACGAACTGTAGATTATAATATGATTATCGCATCCGAGAAAAGGATGATAATTTTATTAGTTAACAAGCACCACAAGAAAGTTTGCTTTGTTTGACTTGCAAACTCATTTTTCATAAACGCAAAGAGTACTTGATCATGTATACAAGATGATAAAAAAGAGATGAAGATTTTGTTGTATCTATGTCGCACTTGAGGTACTACTTTTTTTGAAGCACTAGCAGTTTCTTATTATTTGAAAAGTAATGATTAATAATAAACATAGTCTTGCAATTTTGTAAGTAGTACTACCAATTATAGTGTTTGTAAATTACTGGAATGAATTATCTTAGACTGAAAATAGCATTGTCAACAAACATTTACTTATTAAATGAACCTATCGAAGATAAAGATTAAAACCAAAATTTTAAGTAGTTAACGTAGACGATAGTTGTTATAGATTATGAAGATTGTACATAATAGATAGGCATGCGAATGTTACTCACAAACTAACTTTATTGTATTTAAAAACTCTAGCCTTCATTTTCTATTAAATTTATTTTTTAGAAACATCAACTCGAGACGATTTATAGTTGGGCGTTATATTATATTATATTCTTGTTTTACTTAGCTTGTTTGAATTTCCAAACTTTTCTGCTCATTTTACAAAAGTGGAAGGCACATTTGTTTATAAGCTCCCCGACCCTCTGATTTGGAAAGATTTTTGTTACAATTATTGAGCATGAACCGTGGTCGCCAAGTGTGTTTCTGTGTTCAAAAATCTGTTTATTTATATTATTGTTCACTCTTTTTTGTGGTTTTTGTGATTTTGTCTATTTGAAACGAAATTCGTATTGCAAATAATCCTCCAGCAAAGAAACCGTTGCTAAACTTTGCATCCCTAGATCTTAAGAAATTTAGGAGCTGTAGCTCATTTTGAAGTCTGTAGCACAAATAAAACCATTTTAATAGATCTTTACCATTGAATTTTGTCCATCAGAATACGAGGGTTGCTATTTATATTTCTGGCCTTGGCAACACTGACTGTTTCCAGGTCTCAGTTGACATTTCCGGTGTAAACTTTACATTGTTGAACATAACCTCAACCACAACATTTTGTCATTTGAGTGCGATTAGTGTTGTTTGCAGTTAATTGAAAAGTGCATTCCCTAGTAAAAAATGGAATTGACCCGTGAACACTTTCGTGCAATTATTTTTCATAACTTTCGACGTGGATTATCACGACAAGAGTGCATCAATGAACTTAATACATTATATAGCGATGAAGCTCCATCCTACAGCACTGTAAAAAACTAGTATAATGAATTCAAACGTGGCCGATGTTCATTCCAGGACGAAATCCGTGAAGACCGTCCAAAATCTGTCGTTGTGCCTGAAAACATCGATGCTGTGCGTGAGCTGATTAAACAAGATCGTCATGTGACATACCGTGAGATTGAGGCATCTTTGGGCATTAGTATGACTAGCATCAACAAGATATTACATGATCATTTGGCCGTAAAAAAATTTGTTCCCGTTAGATCCCGCATAACCTGACCAATGTTCAAAAGAAGGCTCGCGTCGACTGGTGCATTGAAATGTTGAAAAAATTTGCGAAAGGTGCATCAAAGGCTGTGTATAACATCTGCACAGGTGACGAATCATGGATCTACGCATATGACCCCGAAACAAAACAGCAATTAACTGTGTGGGTCTTTCAAGACGAGCTAAATCCAACAAAAGTTGTTCGCGGAAGAAGCACATCGAAGCAAATGGTTGCCTGTTTCTTTGGCATTACCGATCATGTGGCAACAGTGGCGTTAGAGCAACGTAAGACGGTCAACTCTGAATGGTACACAACCATTTGTTTGCCAGAAGTCATTGGATAAATTCGGAAAACTTCAAAGAAAAGGCGAATCATTCTTCATCATGACAATGCAAGCTCTCACACCGCTGCTCAAACAATTGAATATTTAACCAGCCAGAAGGTCGAGTTGATGGGCCATCCACCATACAGTCCTGATTTGGCACCCAATGACTTCTTTTTATTCCCGTACATCAAAAACAAACTGCGTGGTCAACGATTTTCAACAGTAGAAGAAGCGGTTTTTTGTTTCAAAACGCATATTTTGGAGCTGCCTCAAACAGAGTGGAAAAAGTGCTTCGAAAATTGGTTCAAACGCATGGAAAAGTGTATCAATCTTAATGGAGAATATTTTGAAAAACAATAAAACTAGTTTTAATCATAAATACTTGTTTTTTCATTGTTAGGCCAGAAATATAAATAGCAACCCTCGTATTGTTTGGGGCATTTATTATGCCCGTCAATATAAGGCAACTAATGGATTTACGCGCTAAGTTCACGAGGCGCTCCAGGTCTTTTTAGCACCTATGGTCCCGTACAAGTAGACTTCAGAGGTAACCCAGTGGTCTATTTGTTTATTCAGCCAAGTGTGTCTGCACCAGGAGTTATTCGACTCGATAGCTTGGATGGTTTGGTCATTTTTTCTAAATCAAGTTCTCGAATCAAAACTAACCATTTTGTAATGCATTAGCAGTTTATCAATAAATTCAATACACTCTAGAATTAACAGATGTCACCACTAAAGTAAGTTCAGAGTTTTGGTAAAGTAGAATTCCATTGTTTGTTTGGCAAAAAATTGATCTGCCCTATATTAATTTGTTATGTTAGCTGTGAGCAATTTTGATAACGCTAAACGAATTGAGTCTTGTAGGCAATATTTAAAATTGTGGATAGATTATAGATTTTTTTTCTCTCTCAAAGAAATACAGACCACTTATTACAAACATAGTTGGTGCTCCATGCTTTGTTTATACATTAACAGAGAAAGAATGTACAGGGTATTGAGGTATTTAGGTGTACCAGCAAAGACTAGTAATAATGACACTGAATGTTATGGAGGAGACATAAATCTAACGAATTCAAAGTGAACAGGGGTCTTAGGCAAGGCAACCCCTAACCACTGTACTTTTCAACTTAGTGCTGGAAGATGTTATCGTACGAAGCAAGGTGAAAATGAATGAAACGATATTTAATAATGAACATAAGTGTCTAGCTTTTGCCGCTAATCTAACTATATTAGCAAAAATAAAGAAAAAGTTACAAAAAATTATTAAAAAATTAAAAGCCGAGGTTAGTGGGTTTGGATTGTAAATACACTAGGGGAAGACAAAATATATGGTGCTAGGGAACACACAACAAGCAGTATGTTAGATGACCAGGTGATTTTCATGTCATATGAAAGAAAAGAATATAAATTTGATAAAGTCAAAAACTTTACTTATCTAGGAATAATAATAAAAGAAAAATAACATACAGATTTAGAGCTGAAGGTTAGAATTCCAAGTGGGTTAAAAAATTTTGAAAGTTTAAAGTCACTGATGTAATTCAAGTACGTATCAAAGAAAGCAAAAGTAAGAATTTATAGGATGACCACAATATTGACTAGTGCTGGCAAGACATAGGCAATGAAACAAATGGGAAAGGAAAATGCCTAGAGCTATATACGGTAGGAAAGATACTGAAGACAGTTGGATGCGATGAGCAAATAAAGAGTTAGAAGATCTTATATAATAAACTGGGTCATTGTACACTATTCTTTCTTTTACTTTATTGTCAATATATATATTTATTAAACCGTATTTTGCTGTTTGAATGATTTCCTTGGAGTACTGCTAGGATAAAGCTTAACTGTAAACCGCTAGGAGTTCGACAATCTCTTCGGCCACTGTCCAGGTTCTGAGGTTCTATTGTTGTTAAATATAAAGCAAGCTTGAATTGTACATTTGAGTTCAGTTCCGTTAAATGCAAAGAGAGTATTAACGAGTTTACTAAGTTCACTAGGAACGTCCATATAGTGGGCTTATGGTCTTACTATTTATTTAGAAGCAAACGACTATCATCATTGGCGCTTATCGATTTCGATCCATTTCCCTACTTTATTTTCTGAAGATAAGTCATCCGCAAATCATACTGCCAAATTTAATTTCTGTTACGGAAAAACTACCATCCTGGGTGACTAATTATCCCTTTTCCCGGTAATACCTGATTAATGAGCTGGTTGATCGAACTGAATGCTTATCCTCAAGGGATTAATTTACGTTTAGAAGCAAATTAAGTGGCTTTCTCTATCGGCTAGAAAACATATACGCATAAGCAATAATAATGCTGCCGTAACTTTTATTTTGAGAGTAGGTAGAAATTTGTACTGTAAACATAACTGGAGCTGCATCCATTTAAAAAAATGGTTGCGAGAAAATTAAAAATGTCTTTGATCTTAAACCAAAATATAAATAATTTTCTATAAGCAAACAAAGAAATATTCATCTTATTTTTATTTTTCTGTAAACTACAAAGATGTAGATTTTTATTATCATAGTTGGCTAAAATCTAAAAATAAACAGATAAAAGGATGGAATTGATAAGTTAATGTACATTGTAGTCTGTTAATAGCACTCAAGTTTTTAATCGAAAAGAAAATTATTTTAAATTCAATCAAATTAAAAGGAGTTTTACTACTTATATGGATACATAACAAATGTAAGATATTGACAAAGAACATTGAAAAGAAAATTCAACTTATTAAACAGTATGCAGCGAGCAGTAGTATATGCCATAAAGATGCTTGAACAATTTTTAAAACAACAGTATACTCGTTATAATTAATTTATATTAGTACGAATGACTGACAAATTCGCAAACGAAGAGAATTGTTTTAATGTACGTAGTGCGATTATTGTATAGGCTGAACTGCTTGAAGTAAAACCCTTAGCAGGCTTGTGCTGCAACCCGACTTACGTTGCTAAATACGGTAAGTATTCCAAAAATGGCATAAATTATCTATGCTTCCAGTGGCGTAACATTGTATTTTTAAAAAATATGGTAGTGATATTTTATAATAATATTTAATTAGGTACATAGAATACTTGAATTTAATATCACGTGTTTCTTTGCACATATTAAAAAAATAAAAAAGAAAGATGCGTACTCTATCTGCGTTAATTAAAACTATAGCTTAATTATCATTAAGTTTCTTAGTGAACCTAAATTGTATTATTCTTATTTGATTCTCTTTTCCTCTGATTTAAATCTTTATTTTAATAATTTTATAAGATGACTAAACACTAAGAAAGTGGCCATTACGTCCTTATTTTTACGCTTGAGATATTTTATTGCAAATTTTATAAAAAATATGTTACCTGTAATTCAGAAACATTAACATTTAACAATTAGAGGACAATACAGAACTGCGCAATACCTAAAAAACCTTTCGTAGAGTACAAAAGATACGAGGCTTGCTGGAAAAATTTTTGCAATCCGATACTTCCGGTGGTGCCAGCGTTGTGCCGTTGTCAAATTCGAAAAATCTATCACTTCTAACTTAGAATTCAGTTGACAGTTCGTACCCAAGCTAACCAGTTCTGTTTACAGAACGTTTTGAAAAAAGTAGTTTTGTGAAAAAATGGAACTCTTGCGTTAACATTTTCGAGCAATGATATTTACGATTTTCGAAGCAATTTAACATCCAGACAATGCATCGAACGGCTTAATGCGGCTTTTGGTGAGGAAGCTCCATTAAATAGAACTGTTTATAATTAATTTGCTGAGTTCCAGTGTGGACGTTCTTTTCTCAGTGATGAATTTCGTTAAGGTTGTCCACGTCTGTTGTTGCCACTGCGTGAAATCGGCATGTAACATACCGTGAAATAAAGGTTACCTTGGGCATTGACATGAAAGCAATACACACGATTTTACACGATCATCTAAACGTACGAAAGCTTTGCAGTCGCTGGATTCCACATAAATTGAATGAAACTCAAAAGAAGAACCGTGTGAGTTGATGCAAAAAAATGCTGAAGAAATTCGACCGAGGTCATTCAAATTTAGTGTACGACATTGTTATTGGTGATGAAAGTTGGATCTATTCATACGAGCCGGAAACTAAACAACAATCCAGTGTTTGGATGTTTCAAGATGAGTCAAAACCCACAAAAGTTGTTCGTTTACACAGTGTTGCAAAGCAAATGATCACATGTTTCTTCCGTATTTCGGGACATGTGGCAACCATAGCTTTAAGGGATCGAAGAACTGTGAACGCTGATCGGTACACAACAATGTGTTTGCCGGAAGTCATCGGTGAAATCAGAAAAAACAATCCAAATCGGCTCATAGTTCTTCACCACGACAATGCAAGTGCCCACACAGCTTCACGAACTGTTGACCTTTAAGCCAATGAAAAAGTGAAATTGACGTCGTATTGTCCGTATGCGCCTGATCTAGCACCAAATGACTTCTTTCTGTTCCTGATAATCAAAACTAAGATGCGTGGTGAGCGTTATTCTTCGCCTGAGGCAGCCATTGAGGCATTTAAGCAACTGGTTTCTAAGATACCACCTTCAGATTGGAAAAAATGCTTCGAAAATAGGTTTGAGCGTATGCAAAAGTGCAGTGACGGCTGGTGACCTAACTTTTGGTCACCAGCCGCCGCTGCAAAAGTGTATTAATGCTGAGGACGAGTATTTCAAAAACCAATGCAACCATTTACTAATTTATATCTGTGTTTTTCTTAACCATTCGCAGAAATCTTTCCAGCAAGCCTCGTAATTCACATTCACATTTTGCTATCGACGTTAGCTTTCAATACTTGAAATCTATCTCATTGTGTAGGGAAGGGGCACTTTATATGTAAATTATGTAAATAACTATTTTGGGTGCAATAAATCAAACGTTAGCTTACCATCTCATTTTTTAAGCGAGAGAGGTAATAACCTGTAGTACTAACCTATGTCAAAAAATAGTTAGCTTAGGTGAATGAATTAAACTGAAAGTGAAATAAAGGAACAAATTCCTGTAACGCATTTATTTTTCTACAGGCATTCAGTTGAAAATCTTATGGTGTAATTTGACATTATTGTCAAGCATGGTATTTATTTGTTTTTTTTTCTTGTTGCAGATTAGAAAATGTGGAAAAGATCGCCTTAAGAATCTAGTGCAACTCTTTGTATTCGTCGAAAACCATGT
>VTPC01008577.1:0-10832 GCA_011009095.1 Ignelater luminosus
TTCGATTCTCCTGCAAACTTCCTACATATATAGTTTTACAAATGCTTCTGTACACGTATATGAAGTATTTGTGTTCACGTGATCCTTTCAGGAAAGGAGAATGCAGATCACGAATGCATCGAACTATTCGTGTTTTATTAATTATTATACACGAATAGTAAACTGCGAATACGTACTATTATATTCACGCAAATTGAGCTTAATTTGGACTACTAGTGCCATGTAAGATATTACTATATTATATTATAGGTCTACCGTGTACAGCGTAACAGATTAATATATGCGGATGATTCCAATGGGTGGTCGTAAATGTGCGAATGAGCAAACATTAACACGACCACTTTGGTAAAATAATACTTATAGCTCTTCACTATTTTTTATAATCAGTATGCATTAGCTGACTTTGTGTAATTGTTTCTAAAATTTCAGAGAATCTGATATTGTAGGAATATAAAATAAATATATTATATTATATATTATAAATAAAACAATAAATTAAATAAAGTTTGTTATAATTTAGTTAATAAAGCTTATCGTTATTGTTAAATTAAACCGCTATAAGCAGTGAGAATATATAAAATGAATTATTGAAATTTCTGCGAATATCTTTAAGCAAATAAAATATATTTCTAGAACAATCTAAAAGGTTTATAACAAATCAAGGAATTTAAATGAAGTTATGAAACCGAATAATTTTACGGTTTATACAGAAACACTACTATAATATTTCTACTAGTCCTTTTAATGCTGGAGCATTCGTTAATCGTTTAATAATGGCCCACACCCTAAAACGCAGATAATTTTGCAACTCTGTTAACACAAAAGTTCTACTATTCATCACTAGGCTTCTGCACAAGCTAATGCACAAGATTCTGTTCTTCACTACAGGTACTTTTCTTTCCAGGGAATCCCACCTTTAAAGAAAGAAAAGAACACTATCAAAATTTATAGGTTGTTGGTTGGTCACGTTTAAAAATTTTTGTTTGATTGTTTAAAGTTCTTTCAACCTCCAAATTTCTTACCAGAACTTTGACTTGAATTGAAAATTGTTGCTTTCGTAATCATAGGTTGTTACGGCTTTTTCTCACTTTTCCGAATAGACCTGTTCAGCAGTGGAGAAATGTTTTTCGTAAGTTTCCCATTTTTTAAATTCTTGTTTCAGTTTTTTGTCCAGAGTCACTTTTTGTATTTATCCTAAATTAATTTTTTGTTGTTCAATTGAATTAGTTTAACCTTTACTGATATAATTTGAATTTGACTGTAAAAATGTTTCCTAATAGTTTTATTTTTTTTGCTTTTAAAAGAAGTATAAATAATTTTGAATTTAAATTTATTAATTGTTGAAATTTTATTTGATACGAATTTTTATAAATGTCTCTTGCATTGCAAATTATAATATCGAGGGTTGGTGTTTGATAAAATAAAATATTCTTTCTTAAACATTTCTATAAGCTTGCATTATGTAAATATGTATTTGTAAATGCATCGTACATTTTACTTTTGGATTTATTATCAAAATACTTGATTGTATTATTTCGCTAGTATACTATTAATTGTAACTTTTTTTTCATTAGCTAATTTAATTTAAATTTTTTTGTCTTTATTGAATTCTTGTTATATTGTATGAATAACCTACTTATCTACGCCTAAGGCAGCCTACTGATATTTAGTCGGTCTAGGACCACAAAGATTCTAGTTAACTAGAGTCAATTTTTATATATAACGTCAGGTTACGTTACAAACATTATATTTTATATAAATACTTTAAGAGATTTTTAGATCTGAATCAAAACCAAATCAAAAAAGTTAATGTGTATTTTCAAAAATGTCAAATAAACCAAAAAATTTTAAACATTTCTAGTTTCTAGGTTAACATTTTATTTACAATTAAAAAGAAGCAAGTTTACTCTTTGATGATAAAAGTTTGCTTTCAAGTCTAAACATGCGCAAATATTATTATTGCCTTTGTCTCCTTTAAGTAACTTAAAATTATTGATAAAGTTTGAAAGGGTGAGTTGAAAATTACTTTTAAAGTTTTGATTCAAGTACAGCTACAGAACAGAATTGCGAAATAACCCTGAGATGTGCCGCTGTGAATTTTCGATTATCTACGTTTTGCACGTCTGTCATATCCATATAAAATTATTTCACAATTGTTTGAAAAATGTTCCTAGATAAAACCCAAGCGATGAAATAAATGTTATCATCGTTACATATTTTACTACAGCTTGTAAGATTTTATGTTGATATAAAAGTGACTTAATAGAAAACATAACGTCAATTAGTGTTCGAAAAATGAACGGAAATACATAATTGATGCTAAATTTTAATGATAGCTACTTGTTTAAGAACATCATAAATCAAAAGGCTTGCCTTTAAAATCCTTGAATTTTCTCTGTGGTTGTATCTAGTAGCTTGGAAATGTATAATGAGCAAGAGAAGTAAGCGGTGCATTGTTATGTTTACAACACCGTCATGTAAATTGTGAAATTTAGGTATTTGCAATTACTTTCTTGTTTTGTTTGTGGCTGACTCAAAACTGGGACACACACACACACAATTTCATAATTTCCACATTGCAAAATTAAAATGATGTCGACTTAAGCCACAATTTATTAGAGAATAACTGACTACAGACAGACAGATTCCGTCATTTATTTCTTTTTGTGCAAAATCACAATGAATCAAAAAATTCTGTTTTTTTTCATTGGATAATACAGGTGCATGTTAAAATTATTTATGTAAACACCAATATTAGACTTTCCTCTATCATAATAATAAGTAAAGAAGTTGTGTAATTTATCAATAAAATTCCAATTTGTGATATTAAAATAGTTTTATTCCCGTTTTACATTATTAAGTGGCTTTTGATTGATTTTACATACCTGTAATGTAATACTAAATTTACTTTCAAAACTTTCCCGAATCTCCTGTTTGTCTATAAATAAACCAAAGAGCTAAAATAAACAAGAAATTTCAATAATAACAGTTTTATAGAGTTTAATTACATACTTGTTGTTTCAGAGGTAATTTAGGTAACCTTTTAAAAATGAATAGCTTGAATAAAAGAAGAATGTAGGCCTGTGACCCTGCAAGAACATTATAACTACAATTTTTATATTGATTTGTACTCAGAGCAAGACATTACTCGTATTTTGAAAAGGTACATTTGTTTTACAATCCGATTATCGCTCAGGTGACATACCACTAAGAAAAACTGCTGGGGAGTTTACTCAGCTTGTCAAAGTTAGGAGTTGTAACAGTTTTGTTTCCAGCTGAAACCAAGCATGCGCTAACAATATTTCCGTTGAATTACAAGACCGAACATGCTCGCCTACATAAATTCAGCCAATATGAGTTCAAATATTTGAAATAGCATCAAAATTTATTTTCTTTTGCATTATTCCGTTAGTGTGTCTTGAATCTCTAGCATTCTAAAAAATCATTAGAATCCTAAGTGCAATATTACGTTTTCCAATGAAAATAATATTTCTTGAAAACACTTAAGTCTGTTTTACCTCTGTAATTTTAAATTTAGTGCCTCCAGTAATACTCTAGAAAGATTTTGTCAACAGTTTTTCTGCCAATTGTTGGGCTGAATTTGCATCCCTAGTAAAATAAATAATCAAATCTATAGAGAGATGAGGGTTTTTCTGCAACTTTTAGTTTGGAGTGTGTTTATACCTCCCTCTCCAGTCTTTCGTTCATTTAGCACTTTTGTAATTAGTTTGTAACGTTCACTTTTTGTTTCTGTTACATGTGTTGTATTTATCGGAGCTGTCGGTGCGTTCTTGTATCTTTTGTAGTTTTCTCTCGTTGTAGAGGTTTTTCTGATAGTGTTGAGTGAACACTGATAGCTTGAGTATTCTTTTTAGCTTCTATAATTTTGAAATCAGTCTAGGGATGACGAACTTTCCATTTTATCTATTGTAGCAAGTGGAACACCGGGCATATTCTTTAAACATTTAACTTTTATTTTGGTAGTATGTTGAGCGTTCACAGCTGTGGCTTCTATTTTAGTTAATTTTATTTCATTATAGATTTTGTTAGCAATTTGATAGGGGCTGGAGTCTCCTTATCGCGATTTAGTAATTGTACTTGATTTCCGTAATCTGTGACAAGCCTCATCCCAGCGAGGGTAAGCAAGTTTTGCTTATTTTTGCTTTCTAAGTCTCACGTAAGATTTCTGGTTTTATTTGTCTTGTTACCGCGCCTAAGAAAGTAGAGATCGTTGTTGAAGATTATATTGGCATGGCAAAAAGATAAAATTATAAATGCTGTAGAAGATGACGCAATTCCGTTGTACTTTCAATTATATTGTCCTTCTTGTAATAATTATTGTCGTTCCAAGTAAATTCCAATTGACCCGTGAAGAATGGGGTGCCAGCGCATATGCTGTACATCTGAGCAACCTGTCGCTGTTATTCAATTTAAATATTTTTATATTTGTTTAAATCATTAAATTTAATCAATTACATTTACAGTTAGTATTTATTTTAGTTCACTTAGATTCATTACGACTTAATCATTAGTAGGCTTTAACGGCTAGATTAAATTTTTTCTTCAGTAATTTTTTTATTGTTGTTGGTATAACTTTATAAAATCATTTTTTCTAAGAAAAACAAATTTAGGAAGCGTGGGTTAAGAGGAGTGTTTGTGCTTTTGCGTAATTTGTTGCGGATTCTCCGTTCCCCTGTTACAGTGTTGTAAAATCTGGAATTCAGATCGCGTGGAAAGTCTGATCTTTTCAAAAATTTTGTTTATACTGCTGTATAATTATAAATTTCTCTACTAATCAAATTTTTGAATATAAATTGTTATACATTTTTATTGCATGTATAAATGGACTGGTTTAAGTGATAAGATTTAACTTATTTTAAAGGAACGTTCTTTAATTAATTTTTTTTCTAATTTCATTAATTACTAAGATTCCCTTTTTCTCAAATTGTTAAAATGTTTGTAGTTTGTTGCGCTTTTCTTTGGGATAACTGGCGCTCTTATTGACCAATTTCTTCAATATAGGTAACAAATAAATTTTCATTCTTCCTTATTCTCCCTCAAGATCATCCACTGAGTTTAGCCAGCCTAAGATCGGTAGCGTCTTGGTTAAACTAAAGTTATTAATATTCTAACGAAAAGCTACGTTGCAAGTTTTTGTTTTGGTTTCTTTAAAGACGTCATTATAGCCTAGCAAAGCCTAGTCTTACCCTAAAATTCTGCGTAGCCAAAGATGTTTCACCCCTAGTTGGGTTTTTTAGCGTGCCAGACATAAATTTGATGCGGAACGTATCTCTCGTTTGGAAAATTGCAGCGACTATGGATCAAAGAATTTTTCTACAAAGCCAAAATCAATTATAGAGCATTTCACTAAGTAACGCGACTTTTTGTGATTGTTATTTTTGCGTTTGAAAAGCCTCTAATTGCCATTTTAAGTCCCTCTACAGGGAGTTCAACTAGTATGAGATTTTATAGAAACTAACAGAACAACATTTATACCGTCATCTCTCTCAAGTCTGCAACGTTTATTGCGGCACCTTGTCGCCAAGACATGTTATTGTCACCTCAAAGTTTGCTCAAATCACGCTTAAGTTTGTTTCTGGAACTATAAGTAAAGGATAACCTAAGATTTGAGCTATACCAGCGATGTAAACCTGCTATGAGATTCTACCAGGTGTATACCTATGAAATGAGACTTTCAGCTATTAGATCACAGATGTCGCTAGGAGTATTTTTAAACTGTCACAAATGTCTTATTTTTTTCGTCTGTCATCTGTCAACAATATTCAATTCATTGTTTGTGATGTTTCATACAACAACGCATTTTTTTCGCTCTTAAAAATGTCGAATTTCGTGCCTTCAAACTACGATTTGCGGACATCGTTGATTTTCTGTTATCAATTGAAGAAAAACGCTTCTCAAGCTCATCAAATGCTTATAGAAGCTTACGGTGGACATGCTCTAAGCAGCGCACAGTGCTTCAGGTGGTTTGAAAAATTCCGAAGTGGTGATTTTAGCGTGGAGAACGAGGAACGTGGCCGGCCACCGAAAAAGTTTGAGGACACCGAATTGCAAGCATTGTTGAATGAAGATGATGGTCAGACGCAAGAAATGATGGCAAAGCAGTTGGGAGTGACCCAAAAAACCATTTGCAAACGTGTGAAAGACATGGGCATGATTTTAAAGGTCGGAAGATGGGTGCCGCATGAACTGACTGAAAGGCAGCAAGAGAACCGAAAAACCACTTGTGAAATGCTGCTCTCCCGGTTCAAAAGGAAGTCTTTTTTGCATCGAATCGTTACGGGTGATGAAAAATGGGTGTATTTCTCCAATCCCAAGCGTAAACGATCGTATGGTCCGCCCGGCCACAAGCCAAAATCAACGGCCAAACCAAATCGCTTCGGCCGCAAGGCAATGCTGTGTGTTTTCTGGGATCAGCATGGTATGATTTGGTACGAGCTATTAAAACCAGGTGAAACAGTTGACGGTGCACGCTACCAACGACAATTGGCCGATTTGAACAGCGCTATACACCGAAAACGCCCAGAATATGCCGATCGGCGTCACAAAGTAATTTTTCTTGATGACAATGCACCACCACATCGAACAAGAGCGACCCGGGAATTGGTGGAGACGTACGATTGGGAACCGCTGGTGCATGCGGCTTACTCACCAGACTTGGCGCCTTCCGATTATCATTTGTTTGCATCGATGGGCCACGCACTTTCCGAGCAGCGCTTCAATTCTCACGAAGAAGCCAAAAAATGGCTCGATGATTGGTTTGCGGCCAAAGACGGCCAATTTTTTGGCGCGGCATTCACAAATTGCCTGAGAGATGGGTAAAATGTGTCGTTAGCGATGGCTATTATTTTGAAGATTAAATTTGTAACCATGTTTTGTTAATAAACGTTTAAAATTGAAACAAAAAGTCTCATTTCGTAGGTATACACCTATGTAAACTTCCAAGCATTAATATTGAAAGACTGGAAATGATAGGGGTCTTCAGGTGTTAATTCTTGTAATTGTAGTAGCGTATTGAGAATTTAGAAATTCAAGGAATCTGCAACTCTAGTAAACCGTCACGAGTGTCATTAACGTGTCACTGGAGCTACCGAAGAGAAAATTTGCGTGGATATTCAACAAGATGGTGTTTTTGAAATACACTAAGCTAATTTTTTCTTTTATTGATTTAGAGTTCCTGGACATATTGTTATGTTTGGAGCTGATTTGTGTTTTAAAATTGGTACTCGACCAATTTCAATGATTTAATTAATTTCTTATCTGGTATTCCGTGAGGAACCATAGAACCTTCTATTGTCCCCGGCATCTCCGACTTTTTGAGAGAACTTGCTGACACTTTAATGTCTGTTAGCACAGGCTACATGTTCTAACTTCAATGAAAAATAAACGCGACACTACAAAAGTTATTTATCTGTAAATACTTTCAGTATTTAAACTTTTTACAAATACATATTTATTTATAAACAGAGTCGTATTCAGTTTTCGCTATCTACTGCCCGAACATCTTATCGTACATAAGCGTTCTCAATGTTATATTTTATTGAGCGACAATTAAGCTCAAGCAGAATTATGTATTTCACTTCAACGTTTGCTTGTATCATGCCTTTTCCGATTTTTACGTTAGTGACTTTTACTATCTTTTTACTGTGCGGATTAAATTTCTTAGTTGTTTCTTTAAACCCATTTTATTGAGTAATAAGTTTCTTGTTCCAAACAAAGGTGGCTGTAGCAGCTGTAAAACAGGACAGTCGTTCTTTATCTCTACAAGAGAAATTGCAGAGCAAAGGGTCATAGACTGAAGTCCTCTGTCTGTTAAATTAGCAACAGACCGTGTATAAAATTGAATATAGCACCAGACGTATTTCAACAAAAAAATTTTATTGTCTAATTGTTTGCTCCCTTAATTATTTTAAAGCAAAAGTGTAAACAGGTTTTTTAGAAGGTCTACTTTTACAACAATCGGAATCGTTTAAATAAAAAACTGGTAATGGAGTGTTTCTTGTCTAGTGAAACGGAAATTTTAAATGATAAATTCATGTCATCGAATTAGCAATAAATAAACATCATTTATTTATGTCGTTCAAAATTGCACAAAGACTGCTGAGTTTTGCTACTATTAAAATTATTAGTTTCCAACAAAGTTAATTTAAAACAAATCAGTTTTTGAATTTCAAGACGTTTAGTTATATCTATCTTCTTTAATTCAACAATAAAACTTTATAAAATACCTCTTGTAAACATACGGAGCACATTTACTAAAATGTAGCACCGATACATTGGATTAAGTTGGTTTTATTTTGATGCGAGATACTCTAGAAATCGATATCAGCAAATTCTGTATTCAGATAATTTCCTTATCAAATTCCTTTTCAATACCGTCAATTTTTCTAGTGATACATTAAACGTATAGGTTCAAGAAAAAACTAATTTTACTCGAAAATAATACATCCTGTGATAAATAATCAAAAACCCATTCTTTGCTGCAGAGTATTTAGATTTAAAACACATTTGCTTTGCATAATGGACAGGAAAGCTCGAGGTACACGTATTTGCATTGATTTCTAAACACTTTGTACATCAACCACCTTTGACAACATCAATGCGTTAACTTTAGATAAAATAAAATAATAGCTACTAATTAGTTGCAGTTGTTGCTCGTATATTCTCATTTATTCTACAAGTACGCGACCTTGGTCTATTGAAAATTTCGCTCTCATATCCGTAGCAAGCGTTCAGCCTGTCAGCAGCACAATCCCTCAGCAAAAGTGTTGGAGAAAGCTAACAAAAGAGACTAAAGAGTAAGATCTTTGAATAACTATTAAAAGAGTATTACATTAACTGGACCAAAGTGAGTGGAATCATTTAGAAATGTAGAATATCCTATTATCAGAAACAAAAGCTTATTGATCTTTTTTAATTTTATTTTCTATGATGGAAGGAAGGAAAACTCGTTTTCATCACAAATTCCTATCAATTACCACACGACGAAGTAAGTGAGCATCGCTGATGCTTGATTACGACTTCATTTATTTTGCAACGTACATACCCTAAATTAATGTTTGACTAACTTCATTTTGATATTTTGGTCACAATAAAAATATTTTAGGCTAAAAACTTAAGGTGTTCAGTTCAATGTTACTTTTTTCTGGACTGTCCTTTTCCTTCAACGGAAAAAAGTCTGCCATAACCCCCGAACGACACAAGAAAGAAATCTTTACACCAGTCGTCACCTTTTTAAGGTTGCTAGTCCTCTAAATAGCTCCTTGTTCGGATTTCCAGAAAGGGCAGTGTACGAAGAGCAAAGATGAGGGAAAAAAGAAGGAGAAGAAAAGATTGAGATTGGGTACGTGGAATGTCAGAACCTTCTTACAACACGAAAAGTTGTAAAATTTAAGAAGAGGGATGCCGATTAACAAGATGGATATCATAGGTGTCAGTGAATTCAGATGAGAGGGTAGCGGTGTAGAAGAATGTGAAGATGTAGCTTTCTGCTACTGTGGAAATACCAGAGGAAAAATGAAGTGGGTTTTATTGTTAATAAGAATGTTAGGCCATACATAAGTAAGGTTATCTACGATAGTGACAGGATTATAGCTAATAAAGCAGATGCACCCCCAAAAATATTCTAGTCATCCAAGTACACATGCCAACCACTTACCATGATGCTGATGAAGTAGACGAGTTTATAAAAAAATAGAAAACATATTAAGACGTTAAGGTAAAGGATACTGCAAGAAGAGAGTAGGAGATGGAACTCGAAGTAGATGGAGTGGTCGGAAAGTGCGGACTGTTCTCAAAAATCATAAAAGAGGACTGTATACCTAGAAAGCACCTGGTGACACATATAGGAAGCAGATCGATTTTATTCTGATAGAGAAACGTATTAAAGAGAGCTTGTGGATATCCAGGGCGGATATGTACAGCGATAATGTAATGTTGTAGCAGAGGTAGAGATAAGACTCAAAAAAATAAAAAAAGGCAGCTACCAAAAAGAAGTGGGATTTGGAAAGGTTAAAAGAGGAAATTGGGCAAGAAATGAACAGAGTTTTTAAAAGATTTAGTTAAGAACACTGCCTCAGAAGGTGCAGAAGAGGGGTGGGGCGAGTATAGAAAAAGCTAGTGAGGAAATGATTGGCTATAGAAAGGAAAGGAAGATAAAAAAGTCATGGATTACATCTAAAATGGTAGCCAGAATAGACGAGAGGAGAAAGTTCAAAAACCAGAATACAGAGTGTTACAGGAAAGCTAACCATGAACTCAAAAAAATTGCAAACAAAGCGTAGAATAATCGGTTTGAGAAAAAAATGGAAGGAAGCCAGAAAGAAGATCTGGGAGGTATGACATTTTCTACAATAAAGTTAGATCTATTAGCTGGGATGGAGGGAAGGAAAGAGTTGGAAAAGGAAATGAGATAGTTATAGAAGGCAAAAAGGGAGCGTTACTGAAGAACGAACTAGATGTGTTAGGTAGATGGAAAAAGTGAATGAAAGACCTATATGAAGCCAGAGAAAAACCACAATAACTAGAAATAAATAGAGAGGAAGACGAGAAGAGGATAATATGAGAGAAGGAATTCTAGAAATGCAAGTAATGGCGGCAATAAAAGGAACAGAGGGAGTAGACGGGATACCAGTTGAGCTGGTAAAGTGCTTGCAGGGGGAGGTTTGAAGAAAGTCACATCGTTCTGCAATATGACGGTCAAAAGATTTTTTACGGTAGGAAATGATTCCCCTATCCAAGCAGAAGAATACAAAAAAATGCGAAGAACACTGCACGATAAGTCTGACCACATGCAGCAAAGATACTGTTGGGGG
>VTPC01008578.1:0-33913 GCA_011009095.1 Ignelater luminosus
ACTTGCTTGAATCCTTGAATCTCAAAATAATAATCATCAAACGGTTTCAAGTTTATCTTCGTCTTTCATTATTTTTATCAGTATATGTAGTATTTCCTTCTTTATACGAACAAATTAAATACTACATAACGCTATTTCTTTACTTCTACTGTTGCTTATACTATTGTTTATACTATTAAAACCTAAAAAAACTTATTTAAGTTTCAAAATTGGTACAATTATAGTAAGTAAAATTAGAAAATACAAATTACGAAACATATTGTATGAGTCAAAATTGACATAAATGTTAAATTTTTTATTCTTTTGAACTAGGTCAACTTTCTGACTTTTCTCATATACACTGCTTCAAGAAATTAACCCATCACTATTCAAAAGATGACTTTTAGCCAAATTCACAACAGTTTAAGAACTTTTTTGCAAAAATTCATGAAGCGAGCTAAAAAGAAACATTTAGTTTTAGAATATTCAGTTAATATTTCAGAGCAAGTGATAGGGGCGTATGAACCAAAATTACGAAATTTGAGTTTTAGGGCATATGAACAATAACTGACGCTCCGCATCTTTTTCTAGTTGGATGTATCGATATTTGCGATGCTTAGGATTTATAAACATAATTAGATTTGGCGTATCAACCAGCTTGCAACTCTGTGGCATCTCGTATAAGCATATAGTCATACACCCTTTATTGATATTAATTGACGGGGGTACGAGTTAGTGCCTAACCTCAAAAACAGAGATGTTTATGTGTCAGTCCAGTCAGTGGGTGTTGATGAATTTTTATATGAATTGTGTTTATACTGTGTTCTTATTTAGTGTAGTAACGAAGTGTAATCAAGGTGCAATGAGAATTTCTCAACTTCTAGTCAAGTTGGCTTTAGAACAAGGTAAATCTAAACATAAAACTAACGCATGATGATTAAGTGAGGTTATAAATACATAATTTAGTAATATATTTAATTTAATATAAACTCGTGTTAAGACATAGTGTCTGGATCGAAAATCAAAGTAAAGCTAGTAATAATAATGATGCCAACAAAAACTTCCAATCTTTCCCTACTTCTCCGGAGGTAGATGTAGAAAGGAATCAAAGTATAACAAACCGATTTCAGGTTCTAGTCAATTTGGCTTTAGCAAAAGGTATGATGTAATTGAGAAATACCGTATGCTATTGTGTGATAATTAGATTACAAATAATTATAAATCTGTATTAGGAAGTACTAACGATACTAAAGATGAATGTGCACAAAACGAAAACAATAAGGAAGTAAACAAAAATGTTGATCCTTTCCATGCTTCTTCCTATGAAGACCCTGATTATGTGTTATCTGAGAATGAAGGCAACACTTTTACCGACTTCGATCAAGTTGTCAATGTACTGAGAAACAGAAAATGTATCGGGTGTTGTTGTTTTCCTCATTTTAAAGTTTATGATAATGATAATAGCATTGTTATTATTTATTATAGAACGAAAAAGCAGAAAACGGAAACATCAAGAATTATGGAAAGAAAATAGTAAAAAACAAAAAAGAAACAGTGGACACAAGTACATAAATTACAAAAATAAAAAAGTTAGAGAAAGGAAGCCAAATGAACCTTGTAATAATTGTGTCTACAAATGCTTGAATTCGATTGATAGAGGGCAGAGAGATTATTTGTTAAGAGTTTTGGAACCTTGGGAACCTACAGAGACAAAGGGATTACATTGTGGAAAGAGTAAATGTGGACAAAGTGCCAGAAGAAGGGTGGAAGAGTCAAGGAAGAAGTTTTCGCACCAATACAATTTAATTTATTCAAATCAAAGGCAGAGTCTGTAAAGAATTCTCTTTCTGGACACTAGACGTTTCAAAAAAACATCGTTCTTGTTAAGTTACATCGCTCATATCACAATATACCAGCACCAGTTGGCCGAGGAAGGCATGAACTAGGAATAAAGATACCTGAGAATATTATGGCACTGACAGAGCACATAGACTTGTTTCCTACAGTACCAGCTCAGTGGCGTAGAAAAGATTCAAAAAAGATTTATTTAGAAAAAATTGTAAATGAAGAAATTTTTTTAAGATGATAAAAAAATTAAACCAGTTAGCAAAACTGGGATTGGGAGATTCTAATTTAAAAAATATAGGATTTTATCAGCTAAGAAAGGATCAGTGCTGGTGTTAAGAATGTTATCTGAAAAAGCCAGAGAATCGAGCAGGAAAGCTAGAAGAATATGAGCTTCATAAGAAAAGAAAAGATGCTGCAAACTCAGTCGAAAAGGAAGATGGTAAAAGAGCCAGAAATGACAAGACCTTTGTAACTGTTAATTTTGATTTAGAGTCAGTGCTACATTGTCTTATATTTTTTACCCAGACCATATTTTATAAAAGAAAGTTAGCAGTATACAACTTTACCATTTATGAAGTGGTAACGAAACAGGGCCATTGTTCTTAATAGGACGAAACTTCAGGCAAGAGGGAAGCAAAGAAAATTGCCACATATTTTTAGATAACTTAGAAGCCAGTGTAAAACATTTGACATAAGGTGATAACTATCCTGGACAAAACAGGAACTTCATAATAGCTTTTATGTTATCCTACTGTTTAAGTAAAAGTGCTCTGAAAAGCGTTAAAATTAAGTTGTTACAAGTTGGCCTCACACACATTCAATGTAAACGTTAAGATTATGTTGCCAAGTGATTGGTATAGTGTTGCAAAACTTGCAAAAAGGGGCAAACTTTATACACTCCATGAGCTAAATACACAGACTTTAAAGATTTCAAGCAGTACAAAGCATCAGCATTGCCAAATGTGCATACTGCCATAGATAAAGGCAATCTTAACTGGAGAAGTGTGCGCTGTATTAAGTTTTTGAAAGAAATTCCCAATATTCCATATTACAAAAACGAATATTGGGATGTTAGTTACACATAACTGGACATGCAAGATAGGGCAAGAAGGGAGCGTCCAAGCCAAGCAATGATTGAAGTAATAAAAAATATAAAAATTTAATGAAGCTCTGTCAACCCGACGTTATACAGTAATAGCATAATTATTATAAAAACTTAAATATAAAGTGAAGTATCTGAACAATATTCTTCGAAAGACGAAATAAGTCCTCAGACAATGAGGGAAAAACTGAAGTGGTATAACAGCACTGTCTTCTTGAACTTGAACTCAAGGACATTCTGTACTAAATGAATCATTTTAATTTGAGTTAAAGACTAATACATAGAATTGGAAGTATTGGCTACAAGAGATTGCAGACAGAAATTGCTAGCCGAGATTTTTCATTGCACATATGACAACAAACTTATTATGTTTAAAACTAAAATGTTTTTTTTAGTTCACTTTATGAATTTTCTCAGAGAAAGTTTCAAAACTTTTGCAAATTTGGCTGAAAATCATATTTCCAATGGTGATGCATCAATTTCTTGGAGTATTTTATTTAGTTTTTCCAAATGTCCAATAATCAGGGTAATGATACAGTTCTCAATAAATGTAGATTTGTTATCATTGTTGAAGTTATTACTTACTTCATAATCCTAATTAATGTAATACTAAACTTATTATATCTGTAAGATATTTATTCTATAATAAGTGAATTTAAAAGTTTTGTTGTTGTTTTAATATTATTTCAAAAGCTTTTCATTTCTTCTAAATTACGTTAAGAAACAATTTGGCATTCTTATTTGCCTATATACATATAAATTAATATCAAGCGAAGTGTAACCACAAATGCGTTTATAAAAGTAAATTAATAAACTTTTGGTTTCATGCATTACGACGTGAAACTTTGATATGAAACTTTTAATAAGTATAAATTTAAATTTAAAATTAAATTTAAGCACATATAACTTTATATACCATATAAAATAAATAACATTTTGGGGTTAGATTATAAGATTTCCTTCGTCAGTTTAGAAACCATAAATTAGCACTCAACAATAATAATTTAATATTTAACGAACTAATAATATTACCAAAATGAAAATGTTCGTGACCCTCGTCACGTAAAGTTTAGAAATCCTTTCAGTACTTTTAATAACAAATGTTTGTAGAATTAATTTCAACTAGTTGCTTATTCATAATAATAGATGCCTTTTTTTGTTCAGTTTTAACTAGGTTTAGGTGCAAGAAGTGCTATTATGGGTGGCTACTAATTTGGAATACGTGATTTGTAAATAGTTTTCAATCAAAATGAATCGAGAAAAAAGCAATAGTTACGTTACGTCGCTACTAGTTATATTTAAAAAATATACATACTTGTTTCTCACTGCCTCAAGACTGGATGTGCTAAATTATTATGAACCACGTAAATTAGTCTAACTTCATTATTTAGGAAATTATCTTTTCTTAGTAAGCTAGGGAAATGAATCCACTGAAATTAAAATAATGATTAATAACACGCAACTAAGAATAACTTTCAGTAGGTATTATTAGAAGTAAGTAGTATAATTATACCAGGACAAGCACTTAAAATAATAATTTCAAAGGAAGTTGACATTAATTACATTGGCACATATGAGGTTGTGGCACATTAATGAAAATTGTTAAAAAGTTTTATTGTACACAAATTTATTTTGTTGTAAATGAAACAATATTTACCTAACCTTAAATTAATTTGACTTCTGTGTCCATTTGTATTCATTTCTAATTTGTCTCGCTATGTACTGGGAATGAGCAAACTTGGCTGAAATAATAATAAAACGTAAAGTGAACATAATTACTCATTTTCCAAACCAGGTACCTCTCTTGTATTACCAATATGTGTAACTTTTACGTTAGATCCTCCGATGCATGTACCTAATCGAAAAGATTCCAATTATGTCAAAAAATGCTTACGTACTGAAAACTGCTCTCTTGAGCTACTGCAATTTCCCTTGTTGTTTTCACTAACAATTAACCAAAAAAAATCTGAAGGCTGTTCTAGGATTCCAGATTCTTTAGTGCAGCATTTCTTCACACAGAAATCATCACTCAGAGTTTGTTTTATGGTCACAAAATTTAAAGGAAATTGTCTTCTGGTGTACCCAATATTGCTTTCCAAAACCAGCTGATGCTACAAGTTTCGCCAACGTAGTTCAAGTCGAGTCATCATTTGTGTGCTATGAAAAATGTAATTGAAATTCGACGTGAAGATGTGTTGGGCATTTTTGAAAAATTCCACTTGAATTTTTTTAACCTTTAGCAGATTGAAAAAAATAAATAATATAAGGAATGATTTTTTTTTGGAAGAGAGAGGAGAAGGCTTTTAAACACTTATTTTTGTATTATAATATGATAACTACAACTGCTGATTGGTTAGTCAACAGGTCTTTACAGATTGAGAGAAAATTTTTATCAAATTTTGCAAGAATCTAGGATTGCATTGTTATATTATTATTTGATATGTTTAACAATGAATGTTGCAGGCTTCATTGGGATTTCTTTCTTTGGTATAAACTGTGTTTACTTTTCCAGTATTTTGTTAACATCTTCTTGATTCAAAAAATCCAGTCACAAAATTTTGTGAAACTAAAAAGTATAGGATTCTAATAAATAGTCGCCACGGTTATGTAAAATCCTCAAACCCAGAAAGAATCACTCAAAGAAAAAGAGAGAAATAGTCGAAATAAATAAATATAAATATCAGATAATATAACATTTATTTTATAATCAGAGACGAAGAGCAGTTACAATGATAATTTATCTAACTGCAAACTGGCCAATCAGGAGTTATATGACCATTTCATGAAAACGCTGACGGATCCAAAATTAAATGAAAGGAGTGAACATCAACTGACAATCTTATATAAAACTTTTGATCCTTTACTGATATAAGAAAAAATCACCAATGAAACTAAAATATCGCAATTGACACAGCATTTGGACCAAGCAAGGTTTCGATAAGAACCGCTACAGATGATACAGTCTTACATACTATATCTGAAACAGCAACTAGAATTTTGAGAGTTAGTAAAACTGTATCGTGCGTCAGAAAAGAAGAACAGTTGATGATCTAATTATAATTCGTTGTTATTCGTAGAATAATTAAACAAGTCCTTAATAAAGAAAACTACGAATTTCCGTATCATTCAATAAATATCAAGAACAATCTGTCTTCGCTCTTGAAACTATTCATACAGGCTAAGCAAAAATTTTGCAAACAATAATATGCCCAACAATGATATGCTATTCGTTCCAAACAATTCCTGCTATTAAAATATTAAAAACGTTCTGGCAAGATACAAAGAGAATTAAATAGATTAGTACCTAAAAGAATTTCTCAGTTACCACATATTCCAGAATCCAGACACTATGCTATATTCAGACAAAAGATCCAATTCGAAGCATCATACATTTATTTGCAATACATAAATTCTCGAAGCACATTAATGAGTAATGAATACTGAGCCTTATATTATAGAAAAACTAAGGGAAGAAAGTATAGATTGCATTAAAGTCTTAAACCTTAAACACCACGTCAAAAAATTCTAAATGCGAATAATCTCATTGATGCAAGGCAGGTGTAATCAAAATTAAGAGATGATAAATTTATCAACTTATCACACAAAGAACGAGGAGTTGCCTCATGCAGACAGTATAAAACAAGATGCCGAATCTTGCAACGAAAAGAGAGAAGCTTTAAAGACCACGACTAATGTAGTTACTGTTCGTTCTATACCTGGAAGGCCCCAAAGCAACTTTTGCAGACGTTGCTGCAGGAAGACTGAAACGCTTGCACTGGTTGTGCTTAGAAAAGGAAATTATAAAGTGTATATGGGGAAGTCATGGAGTTTTATCTAACGGAACTTTGTCTGTTGGCCCCCTTCCTCCAATAGTCGGTGATTGCTCGATTATATTGCTTTTTACAAAAATAACACGCGGGTAAGGAAGGCTTATAGAGATTTAATATCGATCGATCGGGAAGGCAAAAGAGAAACGGTTAAGCACGGGAAGAGTTAGTTAAGCTAACGCAGCACCGCAGAATGTATGTAACTTGCTGAAAGTAGAATAAATGTAATGAAATGGATCTAATATTGTATTGTTTTAACTTGAAGTGTTGTTAACTTGATTATATCAAAACAAATCTCAAAACGAAAAACGTAAGTTTTATTAGTTTTTCTTTAATTCACCTGGGGGATGCGAATATCCTACAGCGTCAAAGATTTTCCTGTGCATTGAGCTGTATGGCAGAGAACTTATTTATTAAGAGTTCGTGAACTTGAATGATAAGTTAAAGGATTATGTATTCTTTGTAGCTTGTTAACGTTATTTCTTTTTATGTACCTTTCTGTCAGATTTGAATTTTAAAATTATTATTCATTAATAAAAATGTATTTGGGTTAAATACTTAATGTAATTAAAAAATTATAAAGCTTATAAATACTAATATTCTTTTTCTTTATTTATATTTTATTCTTTTATGATTAAGACAATGTTGCCTTAGAGTTGACCGTACTGCAATGCGACTGTGTATAAACTACTACTACTAAAGTTTGGTATTAGTTCGAATATGACTTTGAGTTCTACTGTTGGGGTTAAATTTCAGCTGGGTTTTCAAACTCCATTACGACCATATCAAAATGCTTTGATAATTTAGTACCCTCTTTGAAGTTTTAAAATTTTCTAACTGGTAATGCTTGCTCCATCTTACTTTATAGCAAAGGTAGTAAATATTTTCCTACAAAAAAATTGTTCATAAATAGCTTTTACATTCTATTTGTCGAACTCACAAATAATATCTCCTGCTGCGAAATTTCCAGACAGGCAGACCAAATCTTCTAACTTGTTATCGAACTATGTTCTTTGTAAGAGAGGGATATTGGTAAGTCTCAACTGAACTGAAACTGAAGCCTTGCTTGCAAGAAATAAACATTCATCGTACATAGAATTAAAATGGATTCCTAAAAGCAACAGCAAAAAAAAGTAAACTTCACTTTTAACAGATCATTATTACGATTATTATTTGCCTTTAGATTAGAATAACAGTGTTTATACTATGAAAAAATAGAGTCAATTAATCCTGCTAAATTTAATTTTGTGTTTCTCATGTTTAATATTATAATCTTAAAACAATATTGATCTATATAAAAATTCAGTCTCAACATTAAAATAAAAAGGGAGCGCATAATAGATATTTTCCAATGAAATGACCAATAACAGGAATGCAGAGCCCATTTACACCAGTTGTAAGCAACGAAATTAGTATAGCGTTGTATGAAGCTGCATTTCACGGGAACCAGCAAAACGAGTTCGAAATAAAAACTGCAATCACCATTAATATCAAGTGAGAGTTTTCTAGAAAATACAAAATCGATATGAAATCAACTTACCAGGCACGTTCTGTCTAGTGCTGACAAAATACTCGTATTGCTGAAACAATATTTAATGCTTTGTTTGGGGTTAAAACCCGAACTGACACCATACAATTTATAGCAACCGCTATCAGCACGTTTAATATAACCTGCGCATTTCAGTGTATTTCCTTTAGCTTTGAATTAAAGCAGCTGATACGAGAAGAAAAAAAATCGGAAAATGAAAGAGAGGAAATGACTAAATATTAGCTTACTCACAGTCAGTATAACCTCCCATGCTAGCTTTATGTGGTTTTTTATTGAAAAACATCCTGGGTTTAATTCTGATAAAATTTTACGGTGTTTACGTTTAACCAAAACTGAAAGGGTGGAGAAGTTTGTATTTTATTTATATGGCGCCGTTGGTAATGTAAGTCTAGACTATTATAATATTTTTGTGTAATATAAACACAGATGGAGATTTATGTTCTGAAAGATAATATTAGGAAGTTAAACTAAAAGTATTGTTTTAATGGCTTTATTTTTAGTGCATTAAACAATAGACATGTTTAGATGAATGGTCGGAAAGACCTGAAATTTTAAGTGCGTGCTGTAATTTTTTTGATGTTAGAAGAAATGTATGTCCAAATATTTTTCACGCTCCTAAATGGAATAGAAATTTGTAGTAACCACTTTATTTCTTTATATACTCTCTCTAGAGGGCAACATATTTTCCCTAGCAGAGTAGGAACTTCTGCTTAAAGCCCAGGGCGTAAAGTTTTTCAAGGGTAGTTTGGAGAAACCACGGAAATGTTAGGCATATCTCTATCGTTGCTGAAACTTAACCTGTCACAAACGTCTTAGCAATCTAAGAAAATTGACTAAAAGCAACTGATGGTAATGCAAGATTAAAATTGCAAACAAATTATAAGTTACAAAATCGAATTTAAGTTTGCAGTTTAATAAAATCAGTTTTACTGATTTTCACGTTGTTTCTCTTTCTTATACTTCATCTTTTAGGTAACTAGGTTTGTTCTTAAAATAAAAGAAAAGTTATTAAAGCAAGTAATGTTTTGGAATGATAAACTGGTTTGAAAGAGTGATTTCAAAAATATTTCCCAATATTTACTTTTACGACAAAAATTACGCTTGAGAGTAACTTTAAACGCATGTATGTAAATCAGGTGCTGTACAACAAGAAATTTAAATGTAATTTTAGAAAAGTGTTAATTTGTTTCAAATAGTATAATATAAAATTTAACAAAGATTGTATTGTATTTATTACAGCATGTTTCGAAATTGGTGATTATAATTAGTCTTGTGCATTGTTTTAATATAAGTTGTGTTTAATTGCTGTTGATGTTTAGGCACTAGTCGATACAATGCAAATAGTAAGCGAAGAGTTAGCAGAGATACAAATGATTTTTACATTTCTATAAGTTAATTAATGTTGTAAACGTCAAACAAAAAATGAATAATCTATTTCTCTTCTCAACTGTATTCTTTAAATGGCATACAAACAATAACTACAATAGTAACAATGCCCTTCTCATTTATATAATGACTGTATCGTTAATTATGGGTACAGAATAAGCGTCCTGTAAATTATAAAACTATATTTTGAAAAATGGACTACATATTTTGAATGTCTGATATATTTAAATTCTATTTATCTATATATTAACAAAAAATTCTGAACGACAGATAATCCTACAGCTTTGGCTACTCTATTCCAGTCTCTTTTGCATTGTTCAACATTTTCTGCTAGCCGAACGGTCTTCTGTAGATTTCTTTTCATTAGCGCCCAAAATTCTTCAATAGGCCTGATTCCTGGGCAGTTTGGGGAATTCATCGTCTTATCGATAAATGGAATGTCGTGTTGGACGTACCATTCTAAACCTGGCGTAGTGGCATCAGGCCAGAATGATACTAGACCCTCGTGCTTCTGAATTAGTGGCAGCAATCTTTTTTGGAGACACTCCCTGAGGTATATTTCCGCATTCAACGTTTGTTAGTTGGAAAACGGGGTCAATTGCTTGCTAGACCAATATCTTCTGTCCAAATTTTCCACAAAAAATAGATTTGGTAATTGTTCGATTTAGCTACCCCTAGGAAAACGACGTCTTAAGAGGAAGTTTTTGGTATTAGCAGGTAGAGAATTACTCACAAAACACAATTAGGTGGCCGGATGTAAATAAGATTAATCCAATCTTGGTGAAACCGACAAAAAACAAACACGATTTCTAAGCACATCTTAGGTTATGTTGCACGATATAAACAATAAAGTTGGCAACTAATTCAGCTACTGCGCACACTACCAACCTCCTACTGCAACATGAACCTCGTATGGATGTTATAGGCGGCTTACTTTCACTCGCAAAATGGTGGTTGTGTGTGCTGGCTTCAATCTTCGTGTTTTCGAGGCTTATACAATTTGC
The DNA here is from genome assembly GCA_011009095.1 of Ignelater luminosus. NCBI lineage: Eukaryota > Metazoa > Arthropoda > Insecta > Coleoptera > Elateridae > Ignelater > Ignelater luminosus. Next base: position 10,696 of record VTPC01008578.1, read on the forward strand.
ATCTATCATGAGCGTCTCGTCGAGTTTTTCGTTAACCACGGGATGCTGCAGCAAGAACTGGATTGCCACAACATGGTTCAAAACGTGTTTTTCTTGTGTGACAGTGAATTCGACCAGGAATCACTATTGTCTCCGACCGTTGGCGAGCCTAGCCTCCCTACAAGATATGGGCTTTGATCACTTTACAGTGAATCATTCGCTGACCTTCGTGGATCCTGAGGAGACTAACGTCCACTCACAAAACGTTGAACGCTTGTGGAAGAACGCTAAGAGATCCATTCCCAGTTATGGAAGGAAAAAAGCACACTTCGTGGGTTATCTTTCGAAGTTCCTGTTTACGAGGGTTGATCTGGATACCAGGATCCATCGTTTCTGTTCAGCTGCTGGAGAGCTATACTCTCCACCATAGAGCCAGCTGGCCTGTACAACGGCCCTTTACAGGGCCACGAAGCAATCTGAAAAGGATTTCCTGAGTCGACGCGAAGGCCACCATACAATAAAGCTTCATGTGTTTTATTTACTCATTACACCTCAATCCTAAGTGTTTAGCTTAGTAGAAGCTGCAGGTTCATTTTTTTAATAAATCTACCCGTAACCTTGCGCGGGGGCCTAGCTAGGTTGTGGTTAGGTTAGAAGAAGTTAAACGTTCAGTTTTTAATGAATTCACCCATGCTTGCGCAGGGTCAATGTTCTCCAGGTGATTTAGGAAAATTAGGTTGTGGTACTATAGGTTGGTACGCTGTCGGAGAGCAGCACGAACGTAGCCGTGATATTATAGTGTTATGGCCGTCGTTTTGCTAGTGAAATGTCAAGATCGATTTTCGAAATTTGGCGTCGGAGAAGTCTTCCGCAGGTGTCTCTTGATTCTCTGAATGAATATGCATGCATTGGTAAGGTTAGACTCTTCTGTACAAATTCAATCCTAGGGGTAGCTGTATCGAACTGTTAGCATAAATTTATCTGCATTATTTACTTTCGTTCCTTGTGTAGTTTACAGTATAATAATGAGTTCATGGCATAGTTTTGTAATTGAGTTTGGCTCGTTCTCAAATCTTTTTCATTGTAGTATCTAGACATAATTAAGCTAAGGTTTTCCGCGGATAAACTTTTCATTTTTTTAATTCGCTAACAAACTATCAAACTTTAATGTTTGTACAACAAGTAACAAATGTCAATTTGGCAATTTATTGAAAAAATCACGTCCTACCATTTATGATGGTGTGAAGTTGTATCTATAAGAAACGATACAGTCCCTAATTTTTGTTACAATGGAAGGAAGTGATATTTCTTTTCCAGCGTGTGCCATTCATTTTACGAGCCGAAGGCGAGGGAAATAAAGCACATGTGAAAAAAAGACACTTTCTTCCAGAGTTTTACATAAAATCTTTACGTCGACCTTAAAAAATTTATCAAAAATCTAAATGAAGGTTGTTCTACATTAAGAATTTACTTTTGCAAGTAATTATCGGAAGAGCTTTGGTAGCCACGGTATCCAAGACGTATCTAAGAAAAAAAATTAAACTATAGGGAGGAAAAATTATTTTGTTTCCCGCTCAGACAGAATCGTCAACTTTCGGCCACAATATGAGGGTCAAAAAACCTACTTTCTAATAAGATCGACAAAAAGTGTATTTTAATAGCCGTAACAGCTGGGACAAAAAGGTAGACTAACATAGTTGAATTTTTGTATGCTTTAGATAAAGTCCACCTGACTATTAATCCTCAATCGTCTTTCTTTAGTACACAGACCTTTCCAGAAAGTCGCGTTTCCACCCTGGTGGCTTCCTGTAAATGCTTTAACAAACAGCTAATTCATCATTGACAAACCAATAGTATACAATATCTTGTTTTGTTGCTTAACCAAATTTGTATTGTGTTCGTTAATGCATCTAGCCAATAACAATAACAGTAGTCAAGATGCGTGCTTGTCATTGCAACAAAAGTATGGGATCGTCACGCTCTTGATTCTAGTTTAAGCCAACACGTACCAAGTTGTCCTGTAAGTGACCAATGTTTTCATCCCTTGTTGAAGTTGGGGTTGACACTTTATTAGGGAACAAAGCACTGGACAAAAAATCAAACTATCGTACACACGTTTTGCGTGTGTTCTAAGTGTCATCGATCTATTCTTCTTTTTGTGAGATCCTATCGTAAATCGGTCTTTCCTTATGGCAAATCTCTGTAAAAGTACTAAAATCGATTCTCTAATCGAAACCGCCAATATTGATCTTTCTGATAGCAAGTAAGGCCCTGCCAATGCGTCAGTGATAATATGATATTTGCTGTTAATTTTTAATCTTTAGTGTTAATTAAATCGGGAGTAATGCGATGCTTTAAGGTAGGTCCATTTACACCGCCCACGTTTGTAAACTTTTGGAGCACATTTGGTGAATGGTATTTTCGACGGAACATCAAAAAACATTTCTTGTTAACTAGTTTAAGCTTTTATGTTATTCTCTGGGACCATTCATGCTGTATCACCTTGTGTTCATTTAAAAAGAAGAACAGATATGTCTGGTCATTATGTAATTTCTTTACTAGAAATACGTTTCCACGACAGACTCGCAATTGACATCCATAAATCTCGATCTAATTATACCATTACCCTTGCAGCTTCTTATTATGGCTAGCGTTGCACGTTCTCAACGCTATTGTCCTACCGCTTTCGCACCACTCCCATCTCCAACGCATTTGAGGTAGTGTACAGGCACGCTTTAATTATTATGGGTTTATCTTTTGTTGGAGCTTACAAAATTCCATTTCTACGCAACATTATCAATGAGCAATATTCTACAGGTTCGACTGATAGGTCATGAAAAGTTTTAAAAGCAACGTCATCAATTAAATTACAAATTGTGTAATAATTTGCGTGGGTTTTAAAAGTAAAAGAAAAAGTACTAATTAAAGAAAAAAAATCTTTGTAAAATTGTATTTCTTTCTGTAAACAATTATTTCCTTTGTGAACAGGATTGTACGTCTGTGCATCATATGTAGAATTAATATAAATATCTGACAAATAAAATACTAAAAATTTGACAAACAATATTGAAGCGACAAATTCTGTTAGGTTTAATTTTAATTATTTGCATCTATAAATGTTATGTCTAGTGTTAATGGTTGAACTGTTTGAAAAAAACAAAACAAAAACAATCTTTGTTTCTTTGTTCCCTTAACTCAGATAAACAGGAAGATCCAAAATGACTTTAAAGCATATTTCACTAAACTAGAAGAGTGTTATTAATACAGATTACATTTTATGCATGAAATTGATATGTATGTCAAAGGGAAGCAAAATTGGCTGTGCCCTGCTATTGGCGAAGCTCTTCTGAGTTCAGTCATTCGTAAAATGGAAAAGGCTGCTAAGGTCGTAAAGAGAATATGTTGGAAATACTCATATATGAAATGATGCCCGAGAAACGAGAAATTCCTTCGTATGTCAGTAAAGTGGATTTAAATAACGCTTAGAAATATTTTCTTTATAGCTCCATATACGTTAGAAACAACTTCATCAAAAAGAGGTAATATTAATAACGAAGAAGGGAATTATGCCAATGGTCATTTTAGTAACGGTATTTTATTTTGATAGTCAAGTGTTTGTAATTTTTTAGAATCGGAAAAGTCAGATTTCTCAATCTACTAAAATATGTCTCATCGAAATCTAAGCTAATTTTTTGAAACATATTTTCGTTTTCAGTTCCGCAAAGGAACGAGAAAGGAAATCAGATAAGTAGAATGATTTTCAGAAACCCGATAGCGTAAATGCTCGTCTAACGCAAAACCACTTTCATCATATGAATTGTAGTTCTCTATATTTTAAATGAAGATAGAAGATAAAGATATAGTTGAGTGTTTCACTGGGAAAATTATTTGCTCAATTTATTTATAACAATAAATACCCTTTATTTTGGCTATTGTGCTAGTATAAAAGAATTTTTATTTGGGACGTTCTCCGTTTATTCGCAGCACAGGGTGGAAAAGTGGCATATGTAACGACCCTAATCCCATTCAAGATATAATCGAAGCTATAACATTTTGCAGCACTGGGATTATAATGCTGCTAAATAAGTATGCTCAATAATAGGGATAGCGTACAAATATCACTTTATTTATACCACTTTGTAGTCTGATTCTAAAAGTAAGCAAAAATTAAATTTGATAAATTCAGGATTTAAATTTTTGACGTTTACTAATTTGTAACTTTTCATCAAATAGTAACGTTTTCATTATTTCACATAATAATTTTGCAAAACGTACATTTCGTATATTGATACAGTAGTTGCTTTATTGAAATTTTAGTTATCAGTTTGTTAATTTAATAGACTGTTACAGTTTTAACCTACTAACGTTCATTAGTAAACTGAATTTGTCGAAATCAATTGATTTAGAATTCAAATTCAAATATATTTCTTTTTTAATTGTCTTGGATACCTAAAACAAGGCATACAATGCTTCGATATAAATTTTTATGCTTACTATCAACACGCGAAGGTGATTGCTATTTGATAAAATTACGTAGCCTTTGGAACCCTTCGACAGTCCAACTCTGTTAGACTGCACTTTAAAAATGATAGATTTTTAAATTCATATCAATGGCAACCTTTTCTTTTATTTTAGTCGATACCAGATGCTCTGTAAGCCACAGCGTGTATGTTGCAATGTTGTTTATTACGTTGCCAAAATCCTGGAACGGGTTTCGAAACATAGTTTAATTCATTGTGGATGCCGAAACTAAATGTATGTTAGAAATTGTTGGAGCTTGTTGGATCTTTCAGATTGATTGGGCGTTTCGGGTTAGTTTTGATTTTTGAGCGGATTGGATTTTGAAGGACCTACCTAAATATCAATCATTTTCTTAGGCTGTATGAGGGTATAAGTCTTTAACTGCTGTTCCTTATTGTTATTAGTACCCAGAAATAAAATCGCAAATATCAAGTCAAGGTTGAAGCTTAGTCCTTACCCTTGGTATAAAATGTGTCTGTAGCTATTTAAACAAAGCAACCCGGGATGATGCTACTAGCGTAATAAATGTATATGGAGTTTTGCATCAAAGGCTTATCAACTAGAAATCCCAACAATGGTGGTCTTCCTAATTTTGGAACTTGATGTTTTTCCAAGTAAGCATCTTTACTAAATAACTTTTAGGAGGTTTGGTCAATAAATTCGTGAAAAGTCATTGTTGGCAATGCTGGAAGTGTGGGCCCGCAGTCATGAATAGCGACATATTTATGTTTTGCATTCTGGAAGTAGCGTTAGTCTATCACTTGCTTATCGTATTCGACAAGATCTTTACTGACAAGGAACACGCACAGTGTACCTCATCGATTTGTTTGAAACTTGGTATATAAGTAGTATGGGTCGAAACATTAGACACATATTCTTTTAGATCGGCCGAGCTCGACGTTAAGGAGATAAAAGCCACCCTAAAACAATTGGTAAATTTTATTTAAAGTAACTCCCAAACGGTAGTAGCCATCAAGAAGATTCAATTTGCTAAGTTTCATGACTTTCTATCTCCTATCAGTTGGTACAAAGAGATTCTTCGTTTACGTTTACCCCCAACTCTCATCCTCCGAAATCTACTCCTTTTTTATACTTTTTATTTTTTCCTGCTGGTTTTCTTGGGGCTACTTACTATGCACTTTTAAGAATTGCGTGTATTTTCTTTTTTCGAAATTTACGTTCTTTCGAAGAAAACAGATTTTCTAAAATTTGCCTTTCGTACGTATTTGTATTTCCGTTTTGAATGTAAAATAAGGTGCAAATCGTACCTTTTGATTATTTCTCGCGGCATCTACAGGTCTGCTAAATATCAAAATACGCTAGTTCTGATAAGGAAGTTGTAAAACATACGAACGAATTTTGCTGTTATACTTACTATACTATACTATATTATACTACGAGCCAATTTGGAAACTTTGGCCCAGCTACTCATCCCTCCTATACAATAATAGACACCAGTGTGTTTATTTAGAACAGCACTATTAACTTATATTTCTTATACAAAGAGTATAAAGAAGTTTCTTGTTTATGTTTACCTTCAGCCCCCAATCCCCCAAATCTACTCTCTTTTTTATACCTTTTATCTTTTCTTGCTGATGTTTTTAGATTACTTACTACGCATCTTGTGTTGCAATGGAGACTGAAATTGGCTTAATAGTTATGGTGATTATTGTTCGATTAACCGATTAACTTTTGTAGAATGCATTTAGTTGATGATAGATGCAACGATGACGCTGGAATGGTAATATTTGAAGTTACTGATGTTAATGTGCTAGCAACTCCACCACTACATATCGCGCTGTGGTGGCTGAGATCAGATGACAGATAGCTCTGCTCTACCAGTAACTGCGGCAACAAGAAATTCTGGTGGCCGTAAACTTACTAGGCTTTTCCTCTGGGAGTGCTGTAAGAGCGGACCAGTCAAATCCTTTTTCTGGGTATGGATGTCTGTTTAGTAGCACTAAAGAGAAGGAACTGAAAAGAAATGATGGGTTGCGGTTGGACTAAGCTTACCACTGCCTAACAATGTGGCAGGGCCCAACTCCGTCCACAGCTTAACTACTTAACCCATCTTGCTGGTAATCCGCTTGACTTGTACACCGCTTGGTACGCTCTCCGCTTGGTTTGCACTCCTCTTAGTGTACGCCTTCATAAACGGTTTATATATATATTTTTTTCTTTAGCATAATAGACGAGTTAGTACCGTTTATGAGTTTTATTACAGATGGTTTGCCTGTTCTACGTTTCTTTCAGGAGTTCAATCCGTGGACTATCTTGTCTCCATAGCAGCTCTGAGCTCTTGCCTACCGAATCAAAGACAAGGAGGAGGAGAAAATCCTATAAACAAATCTGCCGCCTGAACGCCGTCAACACACTTGTTAAACCTTGTTTTTATACCAATTTGCCTTTATAACCATTTAATTACATTGAAGGAGAGGATTTGATTGCTCTTTTAGTTCGAACCTGAAGTATAAAGTTTTATGCTCAATCTCTAACTTAAATTATTTTCTAATAACAAAATTCAACAATCAAATCATATTATAACTAAGTTTGTTTACATTTTATTCTTCCAAAATTAAATTTTCAAGTTTTGCCTTTGAAGGAAGGTAACACCTCTTGTTATCACAACCCGCAAATTTGCCAAATTGGTTAAACCAAAAGACTCAACCGTGAAGTGTTTGTAAACATGTGTTAAAGCATTTGAAACTGCTGTTATGTTGCTTTGGATTGATCGAATTCTAAAGTTTCTACGATAAATTGCTTTTATACAGTATAAACATAATAAATTGTAGTCTAGAATTCTCATGGACTTATTTCTTTTTATTCTTAACGTTTTTAATATTGTAAATGTTGCATGAGAAAGAACAATATATTATTATGGAACCCAGCTATTGTTTTTATACTTCAATAATTTTTTTAATGGAATAGATTGTGAAGGTTCACTTGTTCGTTCATATTTCAAAATTCTATAACTACCATAAAGATATCATTATATAATATTTAAGTTGTAAACCAAAAATGTAAATAAAACGTACAACAAAAATATAATGTAAAAACAGTTATTTATAATTTCTCTTTTACTTCATTCCATATCGAGTTTATCAAATTCCCTTAAATAACATTGTTAGTTTTAATAGAAACACATTTAATTTAAAGCAACAATTTAATGATTAGTTCTCAGCGTCAAAGTATCGAGAAGTAGATACCTTGCTAATGAATTACAAGTATTAGATGGTAGTAGTCATGCAACACAAGACGATCTTACGAAACAATCATTAGACTTAATACCCTAAGTAAATCCTTTGTTGGCCATCAAAGCTGAAGGACTATACAAAAGCTAACAAAACTTTCCCTTGTTGATCCAGTCGAGCTTAGCACCAGCATAATTAATCCTATTAAGTTGGGGACCCATTTCAATTGTATATAAATCTCCGCCGTCTATTCGTCTAGAAGTAAAATGAATTTTCATTATTTGCTTGGACCAATATTTATAAGTACTACTCTTGTTTTAAACAAAGTTGTGTAGGAGTTCACCAAATATTAATTAATGTAATGTCGATATAGGACTAGTAGATACATAAAACAGATTTCAATTTTAATATTATTCCTAAACTTTATTTCAGGAATTGAATATCACACAGACAAAATTAACATACATACCCTATTACGAGGAAGCTTTTCAGGATTTAGAAACCTAAAATTCAATATGTAACATTCCACGTGATATACTAGACGAAATGGTTAGATGTAAATTTTCACAATTCAGATTTGTTTGATTTTGAAGTGAAAATCTTAATAAATATCTTTAACTGCGTGCTTCTTGAAGGGCAGAAAATGCCATCATAAAAGCCTAAAAGAAAGAACGAAAGAATCTTCTCATACATATTACCACAGATGCAGAAAAATGAAAACTAACTTATAATTAACATACTTTGTAACAAGCAAGTAATAAATAAAGCAGCGTACCCAGAACTGGGTTAAGACTGGTAATTATTTGGTCTGGTGAACCCGCTGGTAGTTTTATAATCGCAATTATGACAGAGTTTGCCTGAACCAACCACAGCTAAGGTTTAAATTATATTAGTTACATTCTCATGACAGCATAAAAATAATTCCTGGAAGACAGTATACTTAGAAAATTTTAGAGCAAGAGAACTTGTATAAGGTTTGTGTAATTACAATAATCAGGAATTATTCAACTTAGAGTTTCTATAATATTAAGACGCTAGTAAACTTGTTCAGAGTGGGAATATGATAGTAAATGGCATAACTGCAACCGTGGAATTGAAAAACTTCACTGTTATTTCCGTTCTTAATCCTCTGAAGTGACTGTTTTTATTGGCTTAGTACTTTTGATATTTTTGCAGTCAGTTTTACTATGTGCACAAGAACTGCATAATTATGTTTTAATTAATTTTATTAATAATCAACCAGAAAGCTTTCCTTCAGATACTACAACAATATTGGTATTTTCAATAACATAAAACATGTCAACGTACACCTTGCTATATTACATTATTGTAGTCCTCGTAAAATTAGACGTCACACAAGCTTTGTTGCAACATGCAGCCGTAAATGAAATCACGGCAAAGCTATTTCATTTCTAATTATAATCTGCTTTACAGGTGACAGTAACAAATTTTGACTGAAATATTAGTTTGTAATGTATTTGTAGGCAATAAAATAATTCGTCACATAATAGTATAAGTTCTGAGCGATAAGCACTGCATTTTATAAGCTGACTCATTTTAGTTTCACTTTTATTCTACATGTACACTTTAAATGTTGGCCTCAATTTACAAATTTATAATGGTGGGTGGAAGCAAGAATACTGGAAATTAGAAGCAGAAGGAGTAAATAATAATCATTGAGTTCAAGTTGTAATTTGCAGGTTTGTGATACTTCCTACAATACGTTGTTGCTTGACTGCTTTGAATTAATAACAATTATTACTTCTTCGGTGAGTTCACAAACCCAATTGTACTGTTTCTACTATACTTTTTTATGGCTTTTCTGTCTTTCGATTACCAAACTCAGCGGTTATCAAACTATGCCTCAATCGGGAGGGGCGTCGAATAACTGAACAAGACAACGCATCAGACTTTTTTTATAAATTTAAAATATAATCACAACAAAAGCATTAAAATAAATAAAACATTTCTGGAGCATAGATCTAATGACTAATATTTGTACGCCTGCCTTGAAGTACACAGCTTGTCCAAGTTTGGTTTTATATTCGAGCTCCTTTTACATTTGAAGTTTGTTTTTATATTTAAATTTTAAAGCAGCTATCGCAGAAAAACCAGTTCCGTACAGGTAAGAACTGGGAAAAGGTGACAGTATCCGAACAGCCTATGCTTTAATAAGAGAATAATTACAAGAGAGTTTAGTGCAGAAATTTGCTAAAAACTTAATAGCAAAATTTGATTCTTTTGAGTTATCTATCAGCTATTCTTCTTCTTGCCGGTAGGTGTACCGTCAAATGGATTCATTGCCCAATTCCAGTCACACAATTTAATGCCTTCTTCTGCAAAAAAGTATTTGCAGAAATTAGTGCTCAAGCTTTCTAAATCACCCTTCCCAGTTGTTACCAATACTTTTTATGATTTTTTTTCGATGGGTAACTCTGGATAAATTTACATATCGTGGGAAACATCTCAAAGCAGTTTTCTTTTATTTTATTATTCCATAACTTAATATTTCGAGTAATTTTTAGAAATCTGGCAACATTAATATTGCAATCTCTATATTCCAATAAAGTTTCATGCTAGGTAGAGTATGAAAGCCTTTTATTATTAGTATCCCTATTTAGGCTTTGAGCTCATTTACATGTAGTTCAAGTAGTGTGTGTGGTTTTGCATATAAGTTTGATTGTTCTACAATGTATTGGAGACAGAACTTGTAAGAATATTTGCACTGGATTGTTTAGGTCCAAATGCGTACTTCTCGAAATTTCGCAAGGTTTATCAAATTTGACCTTTGAAGTTTTCCTCCATACACGATCTTCGTTCGAAGAGGAACTACCAGGTGTTCTTTCGTTGTCAATTACAGCTTTTGGTGCAGGCACGTTTTGGTCGAGGACATCATCTTCTAGATCGCCCCGTGTTGCCGATTCTTCCACTTCATCTGAACAACAGTAAGATTATCCTCCGCGTCTTCATCACCTTTGGTTTCCGAGTCCATGGCAATGTTGTGGGTAATGTAGTTGATCAAATAGTTTACGTTGTCAAGATTAGAAAATCCAAGAGTTATTGTTGAAAAGTCTCTCTATCCTCAACGTGTGACAGTTTGGTGCGGTTTATGGTTCGGCGGAGTCATTGGATCTTACTTTTTCGAAAATGAGGCTGGAGCAACAGTTACGGTGACTGGATTGCGCTATCGAGAGATGATTAACGATTTTTTATGGCCGGAATTGGATGGTATTGATCTGGACAACGTTTACTTTCAACAAGACGGCGCTACGTGCCACACAAGCAACGAAACCATTGATCTTTTACGGAAAAAGTTTCCGGACCGTGTTATCTCTCGAAGAGGTGATCACAATTGGCCACCGAGATCTTGTGATTTAACACCTTGCGACTTCTTTCTTTGGGGCCACGTGAAAGAGAAGGTCTACGCCAACAGCCCAGCGTCGATTCAAGACCTCAAAGATGGAATTCGTGAGGCTATCGAGGACATAGGGCAGCCACTTTGCGATTTGGTTATGGAAAATTTCATGAAAAGGATATTGTCCTGTAAGCGTGGTCGTGGTGGTCATTTGCCTGATGTTATTTTCCACTATTAACGGCATACCTTCCTCTTTATAATGAAATAAACATCCGATCATTTATATTAAAAAATGGCACTTTTCTTTGAATATCAAAATAACACCTCTTATTGGAAAACCCTTTATAATCTTTACCAAAGCTGTCACAGTACAATATAAATAATAATAACTATATATATTAGATTATGTGTAGAAACAGTTTAACCCCAGAAAAATGAAAACTTCCTGAATAAATAATTTTTTCCGAACGAACTGTATTTCGCGACAAAAAGAAATATCTAACCCCAAAATTCTAAAATTATTATTTTCAACCTCTGATAAAACTACCACTGAATGCATTATTACTGATAAACAAAATATGGATCATATTGAAGACACTACTTACATTTATTTCATAACTTTCATCAAGCAACAGCACAAAAACTATAAAACAAAGCATTAATCTCGGCACTAAACGCACAACCTAAAGATGGTACAAATAATGTACCAAAGAGACTTCCTAGGATAGCAAGAAAATTTAAGAACTGTAATAACAATCAATGAAAATGCAAGTGATACAAATACGTACCAGACTCACTTAAAGGGTTAAGTTTATCGAATATGTCTACTAAGCAGGAAGGCTTCATTAAAAATAACTTGTAAAATTCTTCCGCATTATTACACTCCTTGCTTAAGAATATGGCGTGACAACCATCTGGATGAAGAATAAAACAAGAATGATATATGTCCAGTTCCCACATCTTCACAAAGAGCAGCAAAAATCCTCGATGTTAAAGGTCTGGCTTTTATATAATTAACTGTATCTGTAACTACTGTCAAAACAATATTTAGCACCGGACTCATCGACGAATCAAGCAGACTACTCCTGGAGATTCCTTTTCACAAGTGTTTGTAAACTGTTAATAGCAAATCTTCAATTATTGTAGTAGCCTGACAGAATCTGATATACCAAATCAAATGGGAATCATCACTGCTGTCTATTGCTTCATTCAGTTGTATGGCAAATAATTTTAGATCTAATTCAGATTCAAGCTGTTACTGAATATCCGTAGATATGTATATCGCTAATTCTTAGGAAAATTATATTGTTTGACAAAGAAATCTTCTTAAGTTGTTTAAAACTAAAATAACTATCAACTTTATATAAAAAGATGAAACAACAAAATTAGGTGTGGGAAACATAACCCAAGATAGTATCGTATTATTATTAAACCTGATGGGTATTGACGGGTATCAACGAAAGTTAAGACCTAATCGACTGGATAAATCTTCGAAAATTCTCAAATTATACCTAAGCACCAAATAACTTCAGAAAATTATAATGTAGAATATGCTGCAGAAAAAGCCAATAAGACGATGTAGAAACAAAATGTTACGACTACCGTTCTTCAAGAAGCTGAGTATAAGCCTACTGTTGCTATTTTGATGTGGTAACATAGCTGTAGACAATGCGGTTCGTTACTGAAAAATCATTGTTTTGGCCAGTGCTTCAACTAAAAGATTGAAGAAAATACTAAAATGAGATACTGTTGAATAACCACCCCTAAAGCCCAAAAATAGTTTAGATAATATCTAAAATGATACATGGAATACACTTAAAAATGTCGTATTAGTAGTGGGAATGAGAAATATCAAGAAAAATTCTCAAAATCGAACTTTTCCTCTCTAGCAAATTTCCAATTGGAGAAGCGTCTGCTGATGCAATCAGAAATGTATTTATAGTGGAAATAAAATTTCCCATTTCTGAAAAACCCACTCAAAATTATTTTGATCATAATGGAAATGTAAAAGAAAATTACGTGTATCAAATTTAACCGCAAATGCAGATGACAAATAGAAAGAAAGATTTTTGTAACAGCCAAAAAACAAGACATTTATTTTAAATACTGTAGTTACAACAAGAAACTGGTAGACAAAGTGTTTAGAAAAGTTAAACAATTTTAGATTAAGATTTTTTTTAACAAAACATAATTAACTAATACTAAGCTAATCTTAATAAATAATTTTGTATGACCATCTAACAAAAGAAATGTTTGAAGAATCTGTACTTTCCCTTTTGGGCTAACAAAACAAAGAAATGATAACTTCAGTAAACATTTTAAAATCCACTGGTGATACAGTAATTAATTGGCAGGAATATTGCATCTATTATGATAAATTCGATCCAACATAGTATTTAACAAAAATATTATCAATCCTCAGTCCAAGAAAAATCTTAATAATATGTAAATGTAGAAAAATGAAAACTAATTTTAAAGCAGTTCCATATTAAGTATGACACTATTACTTTCAGTAGTGAAAATGCCTGGGCGTTAACTTTAAAAAAAGTATTATAAACATTTCGCAATGTAATTGAAAAATCAACCTTTATCTTTTTTAAAAGATAATAAAGAAAATTATATTCCTCAACACTTACGTTTCTCCCACACTATTTATCAATTGCGGACTGCTCCCTTAATTAAACTAACATTGAGCTTTCGGAACGGTACGGAGGAATTGATTCAGTCTGACGTTTGAGAAATTCTGGAATTACTTAATGGCACTGCAAACCCTGTTTCAAATGCTGCAATATTTGATTCTTTTCATCAGTAACGGATTATTCTCGTGAACTCGAGGTTGAGAAGAAAAACTGCTTGCATGAATTGGGACTAACCGAAGATGACCTTAAGATAGCTTAAATCAAACGTAAAAGTTCAAAACCCTTACAAGAAATATTACGCTACAAAAAATATTGTCTCTTGTGTCCCTGCCTTTCAGAAGTAAAGGAATTGAATTATTTAAGGAATATCCTAAAACAAATTTGTTCATTCGTAACCAAGATGGATTAACCAGCTCCGAATACAAATTGCCACTAAAAATAACTGGAAATGTGACGTCCGTTATATTGATTCGTGACAGAAACAGGACGGGTATCCGATATAGGAGATCTACCAACACTGACTCTCTTGTATCGTGTTTTAGGGATCTGCCCATTTGGGAAAAAGTTGAAAATCTCACGTCAAAACATTTTTACGAAAAAGTGCATGGATTAGGAGCAATAACAGCATGATAAAGTGCTAATGTATGGTCAATCTGGGAAATGATACAATATTAGACATTGCAGTCAGGCTCGAAAATGATATGCAGCTGCCATTAGCTACTACTAAAACAAATACCAGCTCGAAAAAATTATCACGATTGTTCTAATTTTTGAGAAAAATGTTGGTTTGAATGCATTTTTATACAACCCAGTAAACACAGGTGTGACATTAATGTAACATGTACATACCAACGAAAGAACGAGCACTACATCTCTCGATTACATCTTATCGATGTAGCTGGTACGTCAATACTATGACATCGCAAATGAGTACTCAAGCTACATCGCCAGCGTGTAATCTCAATCACATCAATTAGATATCAGGTATAAAATGTAGCTGGGACGTCAAGACTACAACATTGCAAAGGATTACTCAAACTACGTCGACAGCGCGTAATTTCGAATACATCAGGTAGACGACAATGCTGTGACATTGCAAAGGCGTAATTGCAATCACATCTGGTAGATATAGGGTATACGCTGTATTTGTTACATACTTCTGCATATACTTATATGATAAATGTTAATGACGTAACAATAATGCTTGTTTTACATATACTTGATTTATAGAAGATCTTAACTATTTAGAACACTGGCCGCCCAACTGACGTTACGTTTTCAAATCGTTATGCGCTAATTCTTGGTAAATAATTTTCTTATAGATGTCTGGAATAATTATATTTTTATATTCTACATTCAATTTTTTTATAATGACGTTTCTTATAAGGTTATAACTATATAATCCCAGACATGACTAAAATTCCACAGCAACCGCGATCCAGACTTTTTAAAGTTCTTTTCTTCAGGAATACTCACTTACAAAAATACTAATCTAAAGTCATTTTTAATTTTTGGAATTAAATCTCTTATGCTTTTTCTTACATGTTTAAGGCATAAAATAATATAGATGATATTAAAATAGTGTTGAATTCTAACATAAATTAAGTCTTAAAATATAAAGTGATAAACAAAATTAATATAAAAATAACTTCTTATTTCCATAATTTTTTGGGCAATTTCAATTTTTAAAATTTTACTTGATTTTGCTGTATGGCCAAAAACCATAGCAATATTTATGTAACTATAGTATTTTCTATATAAAAATCACACAGTGAAGTGGATCTTTTACAGATTGTGCCCCGCACAAAAGTGCCTGACCAGGTAGAGACCATTCCAAGATGATAAATAATAATAGATTTTTATACAATGCACTTATTCTGAAGTGAAACTTTACTACATATATTGAACGCCTTATAAACAAGCAGTAAATCGGTAAAAATCAATATTTCCTTATTTAAAGTCAGGTATGAAGAAAGTGCACTATTCAAATAATAGCGAATAATATCCCGTTATTTTAAAGTTTGCCTGATTCACCTGTCAATGTGAAAGAGGGTTCAAACGAAATTTATGACTTCCTTCTTAGACGTTTTTAGAAAAATTTTGTGTTTACTTTACAAATGAGAAAGAGATGGACATGGTCCTTTCTAAGAATGTAATAAAATTATTTAGCCTGTCCGCTTTTAAACAGTAAATTCTTCAAAGAACACCACTGATTTGGTTCCCTGCCTTCGGTCGGTTCGAGTAAATTCATTCCAGTGTTCAGCAGTTTTTGTGCAAATTTGTCTGGTTTAGTGTCGTTAATAGGTAAGTTTAAATTAGTAATATGTAGTATTTGTACTGATTCTTGTATTTTTAAGGATAACAATTTACTGTAAGCGAAATGTATAAAAGAATAAAGTAAAAACCTTTTAGTACTTTATCAACTAGACAAAAGTACCGTTGATTAGGGCAGTACAAAAATATTATGAAAGCGAAACATAAATTACAATTATTCAATAATAAAAATGACAACCATAATAAAATCTTTGACAAAATTGAAAACAATACTACTATGAAAGAAGCTTTGATCAGTAATAATAGCATTAATGACAAGTAGTTTTAGCGATACTAGAATTTTAAATTCTGATATTACAATTAATCAATCAATCAAAGATCAGAGGTAGAGCAAATGCTTCCAATAGATACAAAAGAAAGTTTTGGAGAATTAGAAAATTAAATAAAGAACATGCGAATTTGTTTGTTACACATATGGTAATTATTTTTGTTCATTCGTTTTGTTTATTTTTTCTAGAAACTCTCTTTATATAAGAACGGTGGAGTTGGCTATAAAGGCCTCGATCTCCAGAACTCAAAAAATGTTCTGACCAACGAATTTGCTGTTATTCGTGATTGCGTCAACGTGGGAATCTCCGAATGGCTGGAACCAAGATGATAAATATCGGACAAAGGTATTCTTTTTATCATAATATTTATAGCTCGCATATATAAATTGTTTTGTTTTTCAGAAATTGAGCAATGTTGTTCCGAGGGACTACGCCATGCTGCACAGAGATTAAAAAGGTCATATACCTAGTCTGAAGCACGATGGATGTAGTCGGCATGTAACAATCGGTACGTAATCGCAATGTACTGCACCGCGTACTGTATTTCTGACATTATGCGTTATGCATAACGCACATGTGCGGAGTGTGCTATGTAACATTAAACAAGTTCGTACACAGATAAACTCGCACTGATATCGCTACGATATAATTGTGTTTGCTGGGAAGAGGCCTAACGTTTCTTTACTTTCAGAAGAACTGGCATATTTCTAATTTAAGTCGGTACTTTCTATTTTTTCAGAACACTACGAAATTTACACAGGGTCAGGTTTGATTTCATTTTCTGGTTTACATTAACCTGAATGCCTTTGTTACATTTCTCAGGGAATACGTTAAGAGTGGTATCACAGATCTTCGTTTAACTAAAGTTCGTTTCCGATGTTCAGGCCGTAATAAAACTATCAATACAAACACTTTAAGCGGATTATCTTTTGTTGAGGAGACCCTTTCCTACCCTCATTACTATAGAAATTATGAGTTATTACTGTGTGCAACGGACTTTAGAAATAAGTAAAACCAACTATACGATATTTTAAATTTAGGCAGACTATGCATATTTAAGCAAATTAGGCACTTAAAATTAGTATTTAGAATTTCGTATGAATAGAAAAGACAAAATAAAATGAATTGTAGAATCAAAGGAGAAGGAATAAAATAGGCAATAACATTTAAAAAGTGTCATTTGTTTGAAATTTAAGAAAAGCCATTGTAAGAAAACTTTCCAGTTTCAAGTATTTGTTGTGATCAATGAAGATTTTTCTTTCATTCAGTTTTACAAAGTTTAAAAACCACTGTAACATGAAATACCAGGAACAACAAATAAAAATAAAAACAATAACAAATTAGGAAAAAAAGGGAGAAAAAAACACTAACATAAGATAGGCAATCAAATTAAGTCATCACTGTGAAATCCAAGGAAAAAGTAAAGTATTTATTGTCATCAATAAAGATTTTTTGTCAAAATTCAAAGGACCTTAATATTTAAAATAGGCGCCTTTCGTACAACCCCAGCTGTAAATCGTAACATTAAAAAGTAATTAAACACTAAGTAATATAAAAGTTTTTGTAAATTTTTATTTTTATACTTTGACTACTGTGAATTTAATTATGGTTAATGAAAGAATCCTTTAGAAATGCTTACACTTTACATATAATGACATAACATTTAAGTTCAACACAATGACTGAAAGAAATAAATTATTGTGTGTTCCAGTTTGATTTGTTTTTTCATAAATAGGTTTAAGGCAAACTCACCTGTGTCATTTTCAATAGACTTAGTTTTCTATGCTCAAGCGTTTCTATATGTAAGCGCACTCTATTAGCAAGTGCCCTAACTTATCTATTTTCTAAATTAAGATCGTCTATTTTATTCTTGTAGAAAAATTAAAAAAGTTGTCAAAGATTTTGCTTTTTCTAGCACATTATCAAACAAAAAATTAAGGTATTTCAAATTTCAACAAGTTACGGAACCTTCTTTAAGTCTCTAGTTAAGCAGAAATGTGTAAAGCCAATTAATCTTACTAACTGATAAAAACGTGTGCCTATTTTTGTGTATGCAATTCCAAAAGTTCGTTTGTTCTGCTTTTTGTTTCGTATACTTTTTCTTTCTCGACAATCAAGTGTCTATTTAACATTATTTCTACCCTACACTCTTTATAGTAGATGCAAACACGACAAACCATAATCAGAAATTTGATTTCTTTAGACAGGTAAAATCACCATAAAAAAAAGATTTAATTTGTTGTCAATTAGTATGTATTACTTACTTATGCGACAGACAATTATACTTAGTTATTACTTACAATTTAAATGCGATGTAAAAAATAAACTGAAACATCCCTAAAAATTGGAGAATTTGCATACTCATTAATGAAGTAATTTTAATGGTTGCTGATGAGAATAATAATGATACTTTTTGGAAAATTTAAATGGAGCTTAGTAAAACCACTAGAGTTTAAAAAGTCCATACTAGTTTTAAACATTGTACAGACGCTAATTAGGTACATAGTATGTAATAAATTTTAGGTTGTTTAATATAACAAATTGCAAAAGTTAGAATTGTTATTTATTCGGTACGTTTTAGCAATATATAACTTCCTACGTACTCCTTTATCCTTCATAATTTATGTTTCAGTTATTTTTTCCGATTCAAAATCACATGGTATCAGTACAAAAAAAGTGTTGCGAAAAGATGTCAAACTTCCTTTAACAAAAAAGTTCTCTAACTTGACACATTTATCCTTAAAAAGAGTAACAAAAATTTAAAAAATTGGAAAAATCATATTTACCTTCGTACAGATCTGCTCGGCAATTTTTAACTGGAAATGATTCTAATTAGTTTGATACTAACTTCTGGGCCACTCCACGTCAAATCACCTAACACCAGGTGCCCTCCTGTCTCAGAATTTGTTCATATTTTTGTCCTGTGTAGACACATACAAGACTAAATTAACTTTTTCTAGAATTTTTAACACACAAATGGCTTCGATGATTTTCATTACAGATATTGCAGTTTCGTGCCATTAACATTTTTATTTGTAGCCGGATGTTAATAAATTTGGTGTCATATTAAAACTACGCCTTTGCCCTATACTATCAGTTCTAGAAAAATACAAACCAAAATATATATAACTTTTTTTAAATTGCTCCTAAAATCCGATTTCTATTATTTTTTTCCTAGAAAGTTAATTGCAACTTCCAAACCCCATTTTCTACGTTGTTGAAGTTTTTAACATAAATGGAGTATATTGTTGTCCTGCTATATACAAAAATTCAAGAAAGTATTTCTTGCCGTTTTGGAATAAAAAACCAAACACTGTTTCAGGCTATGATATACCAGGTGTATACCTATGAAATGAGACTTTCAGCTATTAGACCACAGATGTCGCTAGGAGTATTTTTAAACTGTCCCAAATGTCTTATTTTTTTCGTCTGTCATCTGTCAACAATATTCAATTCATTGTTTGTGATGTTTCATACAACAACACTCTTACAAAATTTCGAATTTCGTGCCTTCAAACTACGATTTGCGGACATCGTTGATTTTCTGTTATCAATTGAAGAAAAACGCTTCTCAAGCTCATCAAATGCTTATAGAAGCTTACGGTGGACATGCTCTAAGCAGAGCACAGTGCTTCAGGTGGTTTGAAAAATTCCGAAGTGGTGATTTTAGCGTGGAGAACGAGGAACGTGGCCGGCCACCGAAAAAGTTTGAGGACACCGAATTGCAAGCATTGTTGAATGAAGATGATGGTCAAACGCAAGAAATGATGGCAGAGCAGTTGGGAGTGACCCAAAAAACCATTTGCAAACGTTTGAAAGACATGGGCATGATTTTAAAGGTCGGAAGATGGGTGCCGCATGAACTGACTGAAAGGCAGCAAGAGAACCGAAAAACCACTTGTGAAATGCTGCTCTCCCGGTTCAAAAGGAAGTCTTTTTTGCATCGAATCGTTACGGGTGTATTTCTTCAATCCCAAGCGTAAACGATCGTATGGTCCGCCCGGCCACAAGCCAAAATCAACGGCCAAACCAAATCGCTTCGGCCGCAAGGCAATGCTGTGTGTTTTCTGGGATCAGCATGGTATGATTTGGTACGAGCTATTAAAACCAGGTGAAACAGTTGACAGTGCACGCTACCAACGAAAATTGGCCGATTTGAACAGCGCTATACACCGAAAACGCCCAGAATATGCCGATCGGCGTCACAAAGTAATTTTTCTTGATGACAATGCACCACCACATCGAACAAGAGCGACCCGGGAATTGGTGGAGACGTACGATTGGGAACCGCTGGTGCATGCGGCTTACTCACCAGACTTGGCGCCTTCCGATTATCATTTGTTTGCATCGATGGGCCACGCACTTTCCGAGCAGCGCTTCAATTCTCACGAAGAAGCCAAAAAATGGCTCGATGATTGGTTTGCGGCCAAAGACGGCCAATTTTTTTGGCGCGGCATTCACAAATTGCCTGAGAGATGGGTAAAATGTGTCGCTAGCGATGGCTATTATTTTGAAGATTAAATTTGTAACAATTTTTTGTTAATAAACGTTTAAAATTGAAAAAAAAGTCTCATTTCATAGGTATACACCTAAGTAAATGCCATTCCACCATTTTTCCAGCATATCTTGTAAGAGAGTTAATACTATTTACGGCTGTAAAAGTTTGAAACGAAAGGCACCTACAGTAAGCGTTCCAGAGGCGTGCAAAGAGAGCTCGTATCAATACTTCAATCAACACACTATTCTGGTTGCTTAAACCAAACTCTGACATATGAATCCGTAAAAAAATGTGGAAAACTTTGTATTTTGTTACCCTTCGCTTTCCTTTCAAAATTAGAGTTAACTGATGTCTTTATTTCCCACTTTCTGGCCACACATCCCCACCCATCTCCGCCACTGCTATTGCAATTGGCACTAGATTCTTGGGATGTATAATGGATAGACGGAGAAGTAAAGAAATAAGTCCAATAAAGTTCTTCGCACTTTCATAATGTCACAGTTTAGTCAGCGTATTTTGCACGCCTCTGGAATTTATGTAAAAAAAAACGCGGGTGACGTCATAGTTCGAAACAGTGCTTTGTTTTTTATCTAAAAACAGCGAATAACACCTTTTCTGATTTTTTATATAACAAGGCTGTGTCATACTCTACCTATGTTTGAATTTGGAATTTACAATTAATTCACTTCCAGAAGAAAAAGTAACAGCAAGCGGATTTTAGAGACTATTTAAAAAGAGTTATATATTTTCTTTTGTATGTTTTTAATACTAACAATATACTGCAAAGAAGTAGCTTTAATTTGACACCAAAGTTACTAAGATTCGTTCACAAATACAGAAGTTATGATCATTTCAATAAAATATGACACGAAACTGGGTGACATTCTTAATGTAAATCGGAAAATTTTCAAAATGGCCCCTTGAATTCATTTTCATGTTAAAAATTCTTAAAATATTAATTTAGTCCTAATTATACGTATTTACACAGAACAGAAGTATGGACAAATTCTGAAAGATGAAGCCACGGAGATTATCCCAAATCAGGTGATTTTTCGCGAAATAACCCTTCTGGCTTTGAATTCATTATGCAATTTACAGAAGGCATTAATAATATATTCATGTTGTAAGAGGGAATCAATTTAATACTCATTTAAGATAATAAGAATCTTGAGGTCCCATATTCGTACAGACAAGCTTACAGAAAATATCAATTTAATTTTGTCTTTCAGCTGCTACATGCAAGTACTGCATGAACATCTTATGAAAGAGATTTCTTCTGCGGCATTTTAATTTTCCGGGATTGTGGCTTTAATTAAATTATGCCTCAAGGGAATCTTATGCAGTTACGTGGATTTACCAAAATGACAAATCTTTGTTGAACGAAATGTATTATCATGTTCCACAGCTGCGAAATTTTCAGCAAGATTAAAGAAGAAAGTCGGTAGGTATTAAATTACAATTCTTTAATATTGTGTCTCAAAAGTATTTATCAACAGAATATATATACGTATTTTCCTTAACATTATCCTTTAATATTAAAAAAATATAATATAACCTGCTTTATAAAATTCTACTTTTTTTGTTTAAGCAATTGTTCCATCCACTAAAAGCTGTACTTATATCCTAATTAATATGTCCTCTACTAATTGCTAGCTAGAGCTTACAGCAATCTGTCTCATTAACTTAATGTTAGAAAGCTGGAATGGGGTAATGTAGGTTTACAGACACACCCACTAATTGCTCTGGCAATATGTTACCCATAATCTACCTGTCTATATCTAATAGGAAGTCAAATTTAACATCTACCTACCCCTGCTGGTTTGGATTGCGGTTATTTATTTACGATTTCAGCTGCAAATTCGTCTCCCTTTGTTACACATACACTGATGACGAGAGCAATGCGTGCCATCAATACGGTATCAGATGGAGGCTTTGCATATAAAACTTTCTTCCAAATACAACACCGGGTAGATCAAAACCCATTCGGAGAAAATCAATATTTACACACTTCTATACCCACTTTTCAGCAAATTGGAATCACCTGTAGTATTATCATTCAAGAAGTCTGCATTCAGATTCAATTTCCGCACTGATTCTATAAATCCTCAATCTTTCTTTCAGATTTAACCAAATAAAATACAGTGGGCGCGATGACATTACCTTTAGTTGTGGTAATGTTGTGTTTATGTTAAAGAAATGGTAAATAAGAGATTTCGTTTCAGGCTCCTTTCCCCCTTTTCCTTCATTCACACTTTGTTAATGCTTCTCTTAAATGATGTAGGTTTGTGTTGTAATACAACAGAAATAAATTTTAATTAACCGTTGAAGGTACGTATTCATTAGTTAATAGAAAGGATCTGTCTGATTTTATTAATTGCTGACTTGAGATGGTGTAAATATTGGACCAAATAAGTTCTTAAAATTAGTTAGCT